>PNEQ01059430.1:16486-29151 GCA_003012365.1 Medauroidea extradentata
AAAAAAAAAAAAAAAAAAAAAAAAAAAAAAAAAAAAAAAAAAAAAAAAAAAAAAAAAAAAAAAAAAAAAAAAAAAAAAAAAAAAAAAAAAAAAAAAAAAAAAAAAAAAAAAAAAAAAAAAAAAAAAAAAAAAAAAAAAAAAAAAAAAAAAAAAAAAAAAAAAAAAAAAAAAAAAAAAAAAAAAAAAAAAAAAAAATCTTGACCAACTCGTGGTTAACCCTAATTGTGAGAACTGTAAACTGTTGTTAGAAGGTGAAATATACAAAGTGGTGCGAAGAATATTAAAAAAAATAGAGATTACAAAATCCACAAAAAAGTGTAACTTTATGCACGGCATTCTAAAATTTTGAAGAAATAAAGTTGATACGGATATTACATGAAATATAAATAAATCACGTATACAACTTTCTACGGTCGACACGTTTAGTAGAATTAAAACATGTATTAAATATGTAGGAATACTTAGATTTCTCGCCATTTTTAAATCATAAGTTGCGCTCAAGCGTTTAGATATATGCTAACCTGGTGATAGAAAAAACTTTTTTATGTGGCAGAACAAACCTAACTCCAGAAGGTTACTTTTCATAAACGTATCTTGTTACTTTTTTCTTAGCGATAATGTCAGCATCCACATTTATATATTTAACACTTTGTTATTGAAAATTTGTTACATAACTATGTCGTGTGTCTTTTTTTTTTTTTTCGTACAGATCGAAAATTTGAAATCTCATTGTAAACAATGACGTTACTTTTTGATAAAAAAATACTTTGAAGTGAAATTTCACAAATTTTCACTAACGAACAAATTAGAAAATTAATTGCTAATTTGGCATGATATTGCTTTTCTTCGAAATGTTTTCAATTCATAACTAATAAATGGCCAAAACATGCAGTACTGATCAGTTACTAAACTAAGAATCCCACCGAATATAATCTAAAATACCCTAATAGTTATAACATTTTTAAGTTTGCATTATTTTTATCAAACTCTTTTGTTCTATGGATGGTAATGGTGTCGTATTTGGGATATGTTTGATTACAGTGAAATTTTTGTAGGTGTTATTTTGTAATAGTTGAGGAAATTGACATGTAGGTAATGTGACGTCTCACTTACCTTTTCTAAATATATAATTGAGATTAAAAATAATTCCCGTACTCGCCGAGAACCGGGACGGTAACCACAATGAAAAAGCTTTCATATGTTACTAAATTGCCACACTGCTCCAGGATTTCCTAATAAACATAATAGTGCTAGACATATCTTAGAGAGAGAGTTGTGACTGTGTATCTTCCTTGCTCTGTGGCACAGTGCGAGAGCTGAGTGGCCGGCTAGGCGTTCTTCAAGGTCGCCACATCTCCAGAGAGCACATGACAGAGTTGCTTCAACAGCCTCCCGCCTCGCACTTCCTCCAGCCCAGCTGCAAGCACACACCACTCTTTTTATTGTAGCTGGCTGTCTCTTAGCACTGATAACATTTCTAAGAAACAGTTTTTATAGTCACTTCGCAAGTTATGGAGGGGGTAGTGACAAGCTAACACATTCCCAAAATAGCTAACAGATCATCCTTTTGTGTTACATTGTACTTGTTTCAATACAAATTAATTGTGGATAGTAGGCTAGTTTATTATTTCTGCTATCTAAACGTTGTGGGTTCTGCTTGGAGTGGTAAGTGGTAACATAAAAGTAAAATATATTGCTTCTGTATTAATTTTCGTCACCCACACTGAGGCTTGCCTTTAACAGATAACAATGGTTATTGGAACTTGTAGCCTCAGATAAATCAACTGTACCAGTATTTGTCCGTACAGGAGACGACAAAAAACACGAGACGACATGAATAAACGTGCACGAGTGTATCTCAACCGCCCAGTTCAGCTTCCACCTACTTCTAACGTACTTTTCTGGTTCGTTGAGCTACGTATTTTAATTGTTGCCAGACGAATTAAAAAACGGATAGCACACTTCCCTAGTCATAGTATGGTGGCAATTGAGATAAATACATTGCTATTGACTAAGCCAGTGTCATACATAAACTAAAAGAGATTCGTGTTGCAAGTTTGGTTGCTCACGACAGTGCTCTTTGACAAATTCGTTTTGAGAATTAATGAGTAATGTGTTTGTTACCATGTAAAGTTGATCGCTCTCTCTCTCTCTGTGCAAGCTTTAAGGTTTAAGCTTAAGGGGCCCGCCTCGTGGCACATGTGTTTGTGTGAGTGAGGTATGATGCTAAGGGCGACGTCGTATGGGCCATACAACGGTGACCCTATTGTTTTATTTACGAAATCACTTTATTAAAGTCCAATGCACTACCCTTAAGTGGTTTAACATGTATTCGGCTAGTATATTTTCCGCTATACCAGACTGAATATCCCGTTTTGACCCATTTTGACGTGCCCTAAAAGGGGATTTCTAATACGTGTGTTGTTGTCTTGAAAGTACTTAAGAGTTAGTCGACCGTAGTTTTTTTTTTTTTTTTTTTTACTTATGAGGCGCGGAAACGGGGAAGGCGATAAGTCGAATATAACACGCCCGTCAAACACCTCATCGCCTCTAGGCGCGGAGCACTAAACTAGCGTGCAGTGTTTACGTAGAAACTGTTTTTCAATGTAACTTCAAGTGATGACCCTATAATTTTATTTGTGGAAAGTATGTGATAAAGTCCAATGCAGGTTTCTATGATTTTGTTTTACGATTACGGTTGATATTTTCTCAGCTACAGCAACGTGAAAAAGTATTTTTTAGCACTTTTGAGGAGCTTGGTAATCATGTTTTTAATTATCGGACAGCATTTTTTAAATCATAGGGACTTTATTTGAAGTGTGTGTTCTTTTCGTAGAGAAACGGCGTGAACACGCGTGTATTAGTTTCGGTGTAAAACGTTTTCTTCAAACACGCTGCAGTGTGATTTTATGGCAACGAGGCGGGCCCCTTAAAAATATACGTTTTGTGACCACAACGAAATATTTAGTCATTATGTAACTCACCATTTTTTTTTGTGGTGACCACGAAAATTCTCAGCAACCTTCAATAAAATTTTACAATTACTACAAAAAATTGTTGTGACCGCTGCAAAAAAAATATTGGTGTTCAAACTGACAAAAAATTACAAAACCGTAAATTCTGTGCACATAACATAATCAGTGTATGTCGCGTGACAGCTGCCAGCGACGTCCCAAGTGAGAGGTACGGTGGAGATACTCATGCTACGTTCTTACAATGGACGGAGTATATGCAGGGCGTTCAATGAACCGAGAACCGACTGTGGCTGCAGAAGGCCTCTTCTCCTGCAGGAGTGTCGTATCGACTGTCGTTCGTAATGAAGGCCTTGCCGTATCCTTGTGACAGGAAGGAGATGAGGCTGGAAGTAGGACTCACCTCTTCTCAGTCCTTCCGTTCCCAGCTCCTCCTCTAGAATACCGTCTTGAAAGCCTTATTAGCGGACAGCAGCGACTGTCATTTATCACTCGGTGTTCTCTGGAGTGGGAGAACTCTTGTGTCGTCCGTTACAGATACGACTGTTATTAATTTGGAGTTCGTTTCCCAACCGAGATAGGACCGCAGCTTATCGTGACGTCCTTAACAATGCAATTAGTGTTAGCAGTTTTCGGTTGAACGTTGAACCACCTGGCTGTTTAACGTAACAAGGGAACAAAAGAAAAGTTTGCTTCTGCATTCTAACTTGATTGTCGACCGTGACTTATAAGATCGTTGTTGGAATACTGTTTTAAAAATTATTGGAAAAAATATTGATACTACTAACATTGAAAATGTAGTATAATGTTCAGCATGGAATGCCTTATCTTAATTTTATATTAGTCAATGATTAGGTAAGTGTAGTGATTTCTGACTCCAGAGAGCAGTGTCTCAGATATGGTTTAAAACAGCAAATAACACTTTTTATAGTGTCAATGTGGTACATACAAATTTCATTTAGATTATTTGCCAAATATTTCTCTTTTCAATCTATTTACTACTGGGGTGTTGGTCGGACGTAAAACAAACACTTTAATTTAAAATTTTGTTTTAATATGTGCGACGTAATTAATTTCAATAAGGACGAAGTGACCCTCCCAAACGATATTTCATTTTTCAGGTCAGTTTTTCATGTTACGTGTTAAAAATTATTTTTTAATTATTTAATTGTAAAGCTAATAATTATTTACATTGACATAACACTTCGTGCAATTACTTTTTCATCATCTTCAATACAAATGTTCTTATTCTTAAACATTTTCTGACATTTTATACAATTGTTGGGTGTTTTCTTCCTTTGTGGTTTTGCATAACTACATACCGTAATTTAAATTTCCAGGTTATTTTACATTCACCATATTTTATTTTTACACATTTTGCCTCACAATTTCTCTGTGTTAAAAGTCCTATTTTACTACGTCGTTAAAAAAAAATGAAGTGTTAGGGTAAAAATGTGGCTTTTGTGTGATTCAGTCTGTCGTATAATCCCAATAATTGATAATTGGTTATTAACATTTTTGGGAATCAATATTTCCGATAGTAAACCCTACCCGAAATTCGTTGGCCTGATGTGACACAGAAACAAAACAATTTAGGATATGTTGATGTGGAAAGAGTCTAGTGCGTACAATCTACGAGACAAGTAGCAAGAGAGCAAGATTTGTCTTTGTGCTGTCGCGTGTCGAAGAGTTGAAAGATGGAGAAGTAGCTGCAGGCGTGACAGGCGAACTGCATGACCTTGCGTGCACGGCAGGAAGTCTGAGTCGCAGCTGCGAAGTAATCACCCAGTGAGGCGCCATAGACGAGAGCTCAAGTTCAAATTCATCATTAGAAAAGTCCGCATCGGACACAGTATAATTAACAGAGCGCAAACCAAATGGACTTTGGTAGCTCGCACTGTTTACGGCACCCACATCCCAAATGATTGTATCTGGAACTGCGCCAGTCGGCCTGCGAGGGTGCCTAAATTTATTGCTGATTTGAGATATCACGCGGCAATTCAGTTTCGGCAACGCTCGGATACTTTGGGCTGTGGCGAGATGAGTACGAAGCGATACTTCGGAAAGAACTTTAATCGTTCTCGCCCACGCACTTTAATTGTACTCGACAACAAATTCTTTGTAATTTTACTTACGCACCAAAAAAACTTATAGAATTATCGTAGTTGAACTGTGCTGAATTTAAAATACGATTCCATTAATCCAGTACTATGATCAGCTTACCTGTGGTGTTAATTAAAATGGACTGATCTTGCTTTGGAACGATGCTCCAGCTCATCGCAGATTCGGTTATCGAAGCTATCGGCATTATGTACTGAACATTTGAGTTCATCCTTTATTTTCTCTCACGTCACATTTTTTATGGCATTTTGTTTATGAAATTGTGCATTTCCTTGCTGAAAACGATCGGCAATTGGTAACTGTTTCAAGGTGTGTTTGGCAGGACTGTCCTTAATTTCTTCATTGGATTCTTCTTTCATGTTTCATTGATCTTCCACGAATTGACGAACATCATAAAACGGAAATTTTACCATGATTCTGTCGCCTTGGATACTTGCCCGCTTGCACTTTTGTTCATCAAATAGCCATAATAATGTGTGAATCACCAGGCTGAGAGATAATGGACCATTCCTTAAGGTAAGGGTCATTTAAGTATTATGGTTGCGGCTTTTAAATTGCGTTCCTATAAAACTTCACACGTTAATGCGATTGAAACGATCGTTTTTCGGTACCGAACAGAATATCTCGGCCGTATTTTGGTAAGAAGATATATTGTTTGACGCCATCGCACTTTTAAGGATTCAATGGCGACTATTTGCCCACTACTTTGGCTTAACGGGTTTGAATAGGCTTGTCTCCATCAAGTTTTCTCTCTACTTATTGTGATGGATATATGAAAATTGCTGTAATTCGTGTGGACAAAATGAACATATCTCTAGGCACAGGTAATCATGATCCATTCACCGCCAATGAGCTGTTATGTAGACTATTTTAACGGTGAAGATATTTTATGGGTGTTATACGTTGTACCGAGCACTAGTCACTGGTTACAAGTTTTCTGCATGTAATTAGGAATATGTACAATTTCAATACATTTGTGTGTTTTGAAAATGAAGTATTATTCACTTAATGATTTTATAAATGTTTTATAAATTGAGCTCCGGCAATGAACACGAGTTTTGCCTCCAAAATACCACTAGGAAATGTTGAACAGTCTATTTCTTTATTGAGAATATGAACAAACGTTAGTAAACCGTTTAGTTCAACTCCAGAAAGCTTAACAGTATTAGTAAATAAATATTCTGCATATCAACGGAAGTTCATTTGCATGCAAGTTATACTTAGCTAATCGCTGATTCCTTTTATTCTGAGCAATCTGAGTCTTGTGATTTCTTGAGACACTCCAAAATTAAATGTATCCTATAGCTGGGACCTCTTCTAAAATTAGGTCCCGTTTACCTATATTTACTCTTAATTGGTGGCCTACGTACAGTACCTAATTAAACTTAGGATTGAGCCCATGTTCTTCTGATTTATAATAGCCGAAAATATAAACACGGCTTTTTCATAGCAAAGCTGCCCCCAATCCCAACGACCAACTCACTTCTGGGAAGAAGTGATAATATTAAGAGACAAATATTAACAGTGCGTTCATAGAACATATATGGTCAGCTGCTTGATCGTGATCACTTTAAAACAATATTCTCTACAGCTGGGCATTCTGTTCATAATTTATACATGGAATACAAAAGAAAATACTGAAAACATTCTTTGCAAATCACATAAACATTATTGTCCATAGAATAATACTAACACCTAACATATAACTAATACTAATATATAACTAACATATAATTTCAAAGTGAACTCGTTACAACGTGTGCAGTTGATCTCACATAGATTCTCACAAGAAAATCCTCGACGTCAATGTTACAGTTTAAAAATGGACTGAAAAAAATATATGAAACCGCTTAAATCACGACAAGATAAGTCTGAAGGTTTGCTCCTAGTATACGTAAAGACAGTTCAAAAGAAATCGTAGATCCTTATATTAACTTCATAATTATACTTAACAAATGCTGTAACTTTGCTGTGAAAGGTTACATACATAAATGGCATGCTAGAGCATAAACATTTGTAGTTAGAATAAAATATCTTCCTGTTCTCCAAAATTTACATCTGTTTTGTCTATGGAATACCACTGAATGAGTTTTATTTTTAGTTTATGACCATGTTGTTTTCGGAAAAGAAAATTTGCGTATTTTTGTTTGTTATTTATTGCTAACTGTTAGCCTAATCTCAAAAGCTACTGACACACCACTTCCTGTAAAATACACAAGAGAAAGTGCTCGTGATATATATAAACTTATTTTTAAGCTTCGCGTTTGTCGTATTCTGCTATTTTCGTTTCTTTACGTCGTTTTCACACAGTCGCTTCAATACACCCATTTTTTTTGTTTATTCGAGCTCAGTTAACACTTTCCAAAACGTGAGTATCTAGGATTACAGTTAAGAGTGTGTCCGTAATGTTATGCATAATAGGTTAAATTTTGTATTCAACGTATGAATAAGACGTCACTTGCCAACGTTAACTTTAACGTTATTCCTGATTATAGTACAAACACGGAGCAGAAGATTAGTATCTCTACATCTTACTAGGAACGTTATATTTATACTGAGGGCCAAAAATAACATTGTTTTCATTATAATCCTTTTCATGTGCAACATACGTACGTAAACAAATAAACTGTACAGATGCGCGTACATAAGAAGAATGTGAATTCGGCAGTAAAAAATATTGGAGATTATTTCTTATACAGATGAAGGTAGGGTGTAAATTTTTTAATTTGGCCGAAAATGCATATTAAGGGAGTTACAAATACATGAAAATGGATTTTCAGAATCACTGTTATCGAAAACCGTTGGAGATATCTCAAAAGCAAAATTGATACAGTTTTGGCTCTAGTAAGATCTCTTACTTTGCCACGTTAATTTGGTAAGAATCATTCCCCTTCATAAAAAAGAGTCTGCTAGGTTGTAGTCACATGGATTTTCGTAACTGTAATATTGTATCGTAGCTATATGACTGTTTATGAAACATCGCGTGTAAATCAGCAGAAGAGTTCGCCGTAGTAAACACTTTCCGGCCAATTAATAGTTGGATTGTTTTCAACAATTTGTAGCACTTGATCGAAACCTGCCATTTGGACATGGCGCAAAACGGCCAGAAATCGGTTCCTCCGCATCAACGTGGCTATACCTCCCCGAAAAGGCGGTGCAATAAAGTACATGGTTTGTGATGACGCAATATTGTGTTTGGAGATTGTTCTCTGTACAAGTGTTGTGCTGCTCGTGCCCGTACCTCTACTGTCAACATACCCTAGATGCATGTCTGCGAGTTCCCTCGATGTATAACGCTCCATAACACTCAATATTACTTCTACCTCCTTCACCAATACAAACAGAAGTGATATTTTTTTACCTTATTTCCGACATGCACCGCACTATAGCCGTTCTGAATGTGAAACGTGTGCCAGAAGTGTTGTATACCTTCACAGGCCTTGGGTAATACCATCCAATCTACGGGTAACTTGAAAATGGGTTTCTTGCAAAGTATTGTTCCAGAGGCATCCATAACGAAAATATGCATTTTATTTACAAAATAAATAGAAATATTCAAAATTTTATACTTCTACCTAACACCTTCCATATTTTACACATTACATTTATAGTAATTTCCCACGAATAATATGTCTTTCGATTTCATAGTTTTCGTTCAAGTACATTTAAAAGTAGCAATTTTACTAATTTCGCTACTTATCCAAAGTAAAAACTATTCAAACGATACGAATTAAATATTTAGAGTGAAAGTAAATTCATTAAACTACAGAATGAGCCCTTTGTTGTTTCACGTAAAAATTATTATTATTATTTTTTTTAATGCAGGTACACAAAGATATGCTAATATTAAGGTATTTCCAATATATATTTTTTTAGTGCAAACAATTTTTGCATGAACGTACAAAGGTTTCATTCTGTAGTTACATATATTTACTTTCACTTTAAATAATTCCATTCGTGTCATTAAAATAATTTTTACTTTGGGTAACGAGACCAGATAAACCGCTACTTTGATATGCCCTTGTACAAAAACTACGGATCCGAAAATGGTTGATTTGTGGGAAATTACTATTAATGTAATGTGTAAGCGATGGACAGTGTTTGGTACAATTATAAAATTATGAATTTTTCGGTGCAGAGCAGTCTTAAATAATTTATCTAAACGTGTTAAAAAAATTAAATTAAGTTCAGATACAAATATAAACACGCCACTTCCATATACAACTTAAAGGGTATTTACTTGACAGTATTTATAGTTTATCTAGCTCTCCCATATCGTACTGCCAGATGCAGAGCTCCTGAGGCAGTCTCTGTACTTCATCCTTTTAAGGCCTCACTCTTTAGTTTTGCAGTGGTTTCGAAAATATTTTTAAACGCAAATTAATACATATATCAAAAATTCATTCTTACAGTTTTGACGCTTATATATCATTGTTTATGTCTGAATTTTTCTGTTGCAATACACCTTACGGATTTTTAGATTTTGGCCCTGAAATATTACACCTATTTTGTTGTCAAAATAAGCCAAAACAAAGCAAAATAATTTTTTGCTGGCAAACGGTAGGCTACATTATTAAAAAAAAAAACGCTCAGGTAAAATTGTGTATTGTATGACTGTACACAGTCTCAAATTTTTTCGAAGAATTTGGTTAAAAAACATTCGAGTTAATTGCGATTGTTTGAAGTAAATTAAAGGTCATGGCCTTAAGGTGATCACGTGTCCAGCGCCGACGGTTGATACACATAGTTTCGGCATAAAATATAAGTTTATTCAAAATCTGTCTGACGTGCGTGTATGGTGTCTGCTTAGAAAAAGCATTAAAAAAACAGTACACGCGTGCATACCCAAGTCAAGTTCTCGAATTGCCTTTTAAGATTATTGTCTCGTGGCCGATAATGGCGAAAACATGTGTTTACGATCCGTTTAGGTATGACTGTAGGGCTTGTGAAAGGTGTAGGCGTGTAAAATACACCTTTATTATGAATATTACGTCAGAATATGATAAAGTCACCTCTGCATGTCTCATGGACGCCAGCTATCTGCGGAAATACTGCACGCTATTTCACTGACATGCACCTACAGGTTTAAGTTGAAGCATACTACGTGTTGTGTGTCGCCCTTATCGCTTCCGCATATCTAGGCCTCGGACACACTATATATTCCCACCCAGGTGGCCACCATATCATGACTTTCGGCCAAAAGTTTAAATGTACATCCTAATTTATTTCATGCTAGAAATCACTTTACATGGTTTGTCGGTCTAATTCGCGCTAAACATATGCATATGTTAATACTGATATAGATTGTTCATAACGAAACGTCATAATTTCCTCAGGATCTCGGGAGTTAAATAACTGGAATATTGACAGGATATGACAGCACATCCGGGTCTTGAAAAAATAAACAGTGGATTTTTATGTGAGCCCCTTTAGTGACACGCATTATGTCTAATATATATTAGAATTTCGTACGTGTCCAGAGTAACTGCACGGATTGCTTCCGGGATCATGGAACAGGCGCCTTAAAAGTCTTGCACTTTCTTGGTGTAAACTGTGTTAGCCTCACAAACAGTTGCGTTATATACTGAGAACGTGGAAGCTAATCCGTCTATCTCTTCATATCTACCGGCCTACAGATTGCATGTCCCAATTGAGGCACAAAGTGGTGTCCTGTGGTGTGGATCTCGAGAAATGTTGATCTGGAGAAGGGGTTCTGGAGCCCAGGAGTGTAGACACCTGCTTGGGTGAAAACTCAGATGCATGGTGTATCGCAGGTACTCAGGGGATCGGTGTGAAGCCCCAGCCTTACGCTGAACTTATCGCGGGTCGGACTCTGAGTGGTGGTAGTTCTGAACTCCTTCTTGGGAGAGGACTTACAGGGTGAGTCCTTGGATCGCTGGTCTGGTCCGCTTAGTAATAGGACTCGTTCACGAAGCGATTTCGTAGAGGTTGGATAGCCTCGTTCACAGCAAAGTTCCATTGATAGGTGAGCTGGTTTTTACTATCATCCACTGCGATTGGAAGGAGCTTTATCTTCTGTCAGGAGTATTCACCTACTCTCGTCAGCTTAGCTGCAGTACTGACAGTCACGGTAAGCCCTGGCTGCAATCGGCTGTGGTGAACCCTGCAGCTGATAAGAAATGACTGACTGGTGGACTTTACGAGCTCACCAGCAGTGCCATATGTTTGTTACTCGTAATATACCTACGGGTTCAGGTACAGGGGAGCATGTTCTGCCAAACAAATTAGCCCGCTAGTTTGTGGAAAACATATACTTATGCCAGTCTGGAAAAGTTTCGTTCAATGATTGCAGCACAATAAGTGCCCAGCAAGGTGAAGCAACATCGTGTTGAACAAAGACGTTGGGCGGCAGGTGTTGGAGCTGAGGGAAAGCATTTAGCACAAGCATATACGCGTACGGCATAGATGCGGCAGTTTTTTCCCGCAAAGATAAACTGTCTTATTGTTATATCGCGCACGAGGCCACATCTGAAGTTCACTCTAAACTGTCACTAACATGTTCCATGAAGGAGTGTGGATTCTCAGACACCCAAATCCGATCATTGTGCTAATTTACTACACGAGAAACGCGGATGGTATGGCTTAGTCGGAAAACATGAACTTGGAAGATTAAAACCAGCACCTCGTAGTCCGCTTTCGAGGCACGTTATGGATCTCGAGTTATACCTATGCAGTTCCCGAAAAGCCCACTGAATCGCCTTTCTCTGGTTACGGGAGATGTGATCACTGTGCTTTTCGTAAACACGTTTCCGACCTACGCCTGTGTTTTTAAATACACGACCCTTGGCCAGATGTTTGTGGTGCCGTTCCTTTCGTCTGATGAAAACACTTCGAAAGTCCTTTTGCACCAAAATGAAAGAAATGAACTTGTTAACCACACAAAACCTTCAGTTTTTGTTCTGAAGTGGGGTTAATTCTACACGATGTGTATTTATCAGCGAAATATGTACATTACATACTGGTACTCTTTCAGAGTGTACTAAAGAATATTCTGTTGGTTATGATGTTCGTGGATTTATGTCGTCAAAATAATAGAATATTGTAAATTTTGCAAAACCAAATTCGTTGCCAAATTAACCGAGTCGCGCATAGGCATGTGTTTGTTTTTATGCTTATGTAATTGCATTTTACTACATTCTTCAACAATTACATCACGGGTTGCATTTTCCTGAGAGAATGGTACAAATCCATTTCTTAGCAGATGTAGCCCTTTTTGTCTACATACCAGGCACAGAATAGTTGGGTCTATTTTTCTGGTAACCGGTGCACTCTAGGCATTTGCAACAAGAGGATTTTATTTTTGTTCCTTACGGTTTACTGCCCGAACAGACAACATGTAATGTTCAGAAAACGTAACGCCAGCGTAATTTTATGCGATATCAATGAGGCAACCCCTATTATTTTCATGAAAAAGGAAGGTTAGACGGCTGAAATTATTAAATGTTAAAGATCTCAATAATGCTTAACACCACCCAGAGAATCGTAATTTAAATCCTAACAGTTTTTGACATTTTGACAAAATACGGTTTTCAAACTCTGTTTTCAAGGGCT
>PNEQ01059430.1:29251-44446 GCA_003012365.1 Medauroidea extradentata
AAAAAAAAAAAAAAAAGATCAGCTTGAACGATCGAACAATGACAACAAAGTTTGCAATACAGTATCGTTGTATCTTTACTACTGTCATTTTTGCGTTTATTGCGATCTGCTGGCGTGGATATGCAACTATGGGACATTTAGAACAATGTTTCTTCAGATTTAATTGCTACCGGACACCGAATAAGGCCTTAGCGAATCTTAGGGGATTAAATTTTTTACTGAGGTGTATATTTGGCTTATAACAGTTCAACAATGCCGCTAGTCTATACGTCCGCGACAATGTTAATTGCTCAGAGTTATTCAGAAAACAACTAATCGGCAGTTCACTGGAACTTAGATATTCAAGGTCGCAGTTTACTGAGCGTATATAAACCTTGTATAAAGCGCATTTCTGAAATCTTATTTTTCATTCCTAGAACTCATTTCTGACCTTCTCCTAATACTTGATATGATTATCTCAAAATAATTTACTTGTGGGGTTGGACGCTTTCTGTTTAGTTCTGTCCAATTGATGGAGTGTAGCGTGCTGAAGCAACTTTCGGTAAAGGTTGGGAAGGGATAGGGCTCTATAAAGACTAGGTATAATCGTCCGCCATTTTGGGTCTTATGCAGCTACCGCTAGCGAAGTCATGCTCGCGCGCCCGAAAAATCGCAGAAACCTAACTCATCACCAATCGAAAACTATATTTTTTCAATCGACTTTAAAAAAATTACAGAGTATAATTGAACTATCTTGTCAATGATGCTATTCATTAATTTTCTTTATGACAGTTATTTACTATGTAAAAAAAGTTTAACAATGGCATGAACATTTTTGACCGGGAAATGCAGGGTAAAATATAGTAAGCGAGAAACTTTTTTGTTTTACGAGATAGATGGGGGGTGTCAGTGGACGAAACTAAAAGGATAGTATAAAATAAACATTTATGCCCCTCTTGACGAGTTTCGCGAATCGCTGTGGTTTTGGCGGCAGGTTGAAGACAGAATATCTCTGGCGCGCGGCGCCGCGCCGTCTAGCTCAACGACCTGACTACGAATTACTCCTTGGTTTTTCCTCATAGTATTTAAGACATTAATTTTATCTCAACATTTTGTATTTATTATAACGTATTCAACTTTCAATAACTGATATAGGGTTATGTACAAAAGTATACATTATCGAACATAAACAAATTTACAAAATCAAATATTGCATAGAAAATTAATGCAACATCCTTAATTTCACTAAAGATAGAGTTTGAAATCTAAAATTTTTTAAAATTAATTTAAGAATTTTGACTTTCCCACAAAATAGGCGTAGGCCTACATACAACTGGAAATACATTTTTTTTATTTACTTAAGGCACATTTTCAACAATTGATAATAAATTCATGTAAGCTAATTCATCTTATGTCTATATTACGGTTTTTAAAGGTATCATAACTCATTGAAACGCAAATATAATATTTTTAACTTTGTATTATTTGTTATGTAAGTATTCATACTAATATTATCGAGGCTGCAGTAGTAATAGAGGCAGTATCACATTTAAAAGTACAACTTTCATTAAGTTGATTTAACATTCTAAAAAATTTCAGTTTGTTACAAATAAAAGAACGTAATTCGAGAAAACTGGCCTTATTACACATTATTGGTATGTAATAGCAAATACGTTTGTATTTTGCGTTACTAATGCAAAATTCATTATCACTAATTTGGACAGATCGTTGCATCTCTACTCTGTTGCTAAAACGTTAGTTTGAAGATTTATACGTAGTGTGTCCTGTAGCAGTAAACGCAACCCTGATAGCACAATCAGCTTGATTCAAGCTTGAATCAAGCTTGCCGTGACAAGTCTGCAAGCTTGCAGCAAGCTTGTCATGTAAAGCCATAAGCTTGAATCAAGCTTGAATCAAGCTAACTAGTCTCCACACGACAAGCCTGCAGTAAGCCCTGCCAGGAAAGCCTCATGCAAGGTTGCTGCAAGCTTGTAGCAAGCTTGCCTTATGCAAGGCAGGATACAACTGTAAAAAATATGCTTGATTCAAGCTTGAATCAAACTTACCAAATGGGGCTTGTAATAGCAAGTCTAAATCAAGTCAACTACAGGCTTGCTGCAAGCTTACATGCTATCTGGGAAATAGTGACTGCTAATGAATTTGTTTTTAAACTGAATTATTGAGGTTTCAAGTAGTTTGTTTACTGATTTGAATTTCAGATTTGTATTAAGTCAATCTACACTAAAATTACAACACACTGCCTATCATGTAACGGTGTGAATAAATTATTTTTTGTACTGTAGCTGCCCTTCACTTACTCTGTGCAGACATTAACCACGCTGATTTATAGCGTCAGGATAATAAATACAAATCTTTCTTCACTCACTTGTGCAAGTGCTAATTTTTCTTACAATACGACTTAACATGTTAGTTATAGTCTATGATTAAATATCTGAAACATAGCATGCTTACTTTTATGCCCATTAAGCCAAGCTAACAAACACTACATTTCCGTAAATTTGTGGAAAACAGTATGGAGAAGTGCCACTAATTTACTGTAGCGTACCTCGTAAATATAACACGCGGTATCTTACATCTATACTTAAATATTCTCTGTAAACATGTTGGATATAAATTTGTATTTAGAAGTTCTTTCCTTTTTACTGTATGTTTGTAAATAACGCAATTATCGCCCAATACAGTTAATGCGGGAATAGTAATTTCTATTTTATACCTACATTATCACTATGGATATTCATAATGTAGGAATTTCCGTTATCAACTAAATACTTGTGCGAAAAAGGTTACATACAAAAGCCTATTAAGATTTACAGTGAACCTTGTTAATAATACAAACCATGTAAATATAAAGATCTCATTAACGCTAAGTCATTTTCGTTCCCCTAAGAATGAGGTGAACAATGTAACACTAACTTAAACGCCCTATAAAAATTTCCTTTGTACACCACACAACGCCAGAACCACGACATCCCTGCAGAGGTTTCTCATTCATTGCGATAATTCGGCAAAACGTATCTCCTCCCAGAAATTTGTGGCATGTGCTTTACTATGAACTGGCGCTTCAGAGGCAACAATTAAAAATAAAAGTTAACGTTCGTAAAGATCTTTATATAAAAATAATGTAAAAAGTTTGTAACAATAAGTAGGAAAAGGAATATTTCGCGAGTTCAATGACATGCGTGTAGGAATCCATTTCCCTGTTTATACACAAGCCCCGACCATTTATCCACTAGCTGCTACTCACTGTAACAACACACAATGAACTAATAGACGGCCTCGAGTATGCATAGGACAGTGGATTGTAACACGTCGTTCACTGAACTCGCGAATTATTACTTTCCCTAACAATAAGTGATCAAAATATGTGTTTTCGAATAAGGGTATGTCCATGAAACAATATTGTTCGAAACACATTAATTTCTTGACTACATAAAACATATACTTTGTACTTATATAACGGTAAACAGATAAGTGTAGTTTATTATACGATTGCTGTTTATTGTCTTAAAAATTCATGTGACAGTTGCGGCAGATCACAGGTAGCTCTTTAAGGGACGAACTTGGTAATGTAAAGGATGGAAGTTCTAATCTAGGTGTCGGTTCAATTTTTTTGTTGTATATTCATTTGGGATATAATTGAGGTTCTATGCTGTAGTGGACTTAAACAAAAATGTTAATAAAAATGCAATAAGCCTATGCATCGCACCGCTTCTGCGAAAAAAGAAAACTAAGTCTTAGTTCCAATTTACATAAACAATATTATTTAAGTGATGAGACTGTGTTAAACTGTAAGCAAAATAACTGCCTGTTGTAAAAATTGTGTATATTTTAAAAATTAAATTTATTTTAGTCTCTCTTCCACTGTAAAAAAGTGATTCGGTTTGATGCTCTATTTTAGGTTATTGATTTATAAATAGAATAAAATAATTACAAAATTTTCTACATATCAGTGAAGAATAAAAAAAATCTGTAAACCATAATTTCAAATGTATTCAATATTTATTTTTGTGATATTACAAAATAATGTGTAATTTTAGCTTACATCGCAGGTGACCAAATTAAACTATAAAAAAAAAGTAAAATGTTTGGTACAAAGCATTAGTTAAATAGAAGTATGTAAATGTATAACTGTTTTTAAAATATAATTTGTCGAATTAGTCTTTGTGAACTAAACTACATTTGTTGGATTCAATTTTTTTTCCGGTGTCTTGCTATTTATTACTGTCCGTTGGCTACTTATTTTTAACATTTACATCTTACGTTACAAAAAGTTCATCTCAAACTGCTATATAAGATTTTATGTTTAAAGAAACAATTAAAAAATATAAAAGTATGTCATGAATTTTATTTCTATTTAAATTCAAACCTTCATGTCTAGAGACAAATAGAAGCATTAGTTTGTAAATCATGTCACTGTATTCACTGTTATCCTGCCAATTGAGCAAATATGTTATGTGGAAATATAAAGCATAAACCTTTGCGAATAGTTTTGTTCTACTGTGGCATGTAGTTTTAGATCTGAAAAATAGAGACGGAAATTTTTGGAAATGCAACTATAACTTAATTATATCAAAAAACTTATTTTCAGTTACATATGTGTTGCGATTGAGTCTACAATATTATTTAATTTATAATATATATATATATATAAAGTTTTAAATGGAACTACCACGAATCCTGTAAACTATTAGGCTTATAGACAAGAAGGGCGCTTGTAAAAAAAGTATTTTATGTTCTACGTTATCTAATTAAGTATATAGTAAAAAGTAACATTACAAACTAAAAACTTAGTAATAAATACATATATATATAACTGACATTTACATAGTAAATGTTGTGTAGATAAACTAAGAGTGAAGTTGTGTTCGCGTCGTTGAGCGAGACCATGCCTCGCGCACGAAATATTCTGTCTTCTACCCGCCACCAAAACAACAGCGATTCGTGGAAATCGTCAAGAGGGGCATAGAAATTTAATTTATACTATTCTTTTTGTTTTCTTCGCTGATACCCCCCATCTATCTCGTATAACAAAAAAGTTTCTCGCTTACTATAATTTACTCTGCATTTTCCTGTTCAAATGTCAACATGGCATTGTTAAAAAAAAATTTTAATAACATGATAGTTGCAGAAAATAAATTTGATCTACATTATCATTGGCAGCATAGTTCTTAAATGCAATATAAAACTTTTGAGTACTTTTGGCTGAATAGTTTTAGATTTATGATGAGTTTAGATTGTCAGGTTTTTGGGGCGCGCGAGCATGCATCGGCTTGCGCTAGCTCCGAAAGACCCAAAATGGCGGACGATTATACCCACTCTTTATAGTGCCTTAGGAAGGGACTGTGTGTCACTCTCTGCTGATAGGCCCTACATCACAGCCTACCACTGACCTCCCGCCATGCAGCTGACAGCCATCACACACACGCGACACATTGCGGGAGACCTCTCACCAGTCCTGCCGGCACACCACACCAAAAACCGACACTTCATCAGTGTAGACATATGCTCGTCAAGTCAACCGTACTGTGATTAACATTACGTTTAAATAAACATTTCTACTACTTTCTCATACTTACATCTCGTAGAGTTTATTACCTATTTATATTAAATAATTTGAGACTATTTTATCTTTGTGATCACATATATTGTGTTTAGAACTTTCTTTGATTGCACTGTTGCACTTAAATTATGCTTTTGATTGTATATTGTATACTGCTTTATCAGTTGTCAATTTAAGTGTTATAAATATGTATATATCCATATAAATACATACATATATAAATATAAGTAAATAATTAGATAAATGTATAAACATATATATGTATATATATGTGTATACATAGCAAAAATGAAAAATTTAGCGTAATGAAGTAATACACCACAAGGTAACAGACAAGAATAAATACATTGCGAGTACCCTTTAACTACCGGCAAGTTTAATGTTACCTTAAGATTGGAATTCGTCGAATATGACTTTTGAAGGGCCGCAATTTTGGCAATAAAATTTAAAAACTCTGTGGAAATGTGCAAGTTAATATCTACTCTAAATTCGTAACGCTATACATTTGCGCACATTTTGTGGGGGAAGGGGGGGGGGAATGTATATATCTTCTCCACTATACAAGTTTATACAGAGTGTAAAAAAACGCCAAAAAAAAAAACACACTACGTGAATCCTGGCCACAAAATGTTAGGGGCAAAATGTACGATGAGATTTTTCGTACACAATTTGGAAACCGATAACCATAGTTACTACTCTCTTGCGCTCGACAGATATCTTACTTATCTTCTGGCCTTCATATTTTGGGTACAGGTTAAAATCCCAAGCAGTCCAAAAATGATCATACGTTTCCTTGACATAACACAGTTCCTGGACGTGGCGTGCAAGAGAGGCCTTTCTCCGTGCAGTTTTGCCACACGGGGCACATTAAATGTCATCGTATAACATGTTTCCACTTAAATTTTCCTCTTCAATGTAGCCCAGGATTCGCGTGGTGTATTATGCGTTTGTTCCTGGTCATTCTGTATATTCACTTAGTGTTTCCTGGCCTCAGCTTCCAATAGTGCTTTTTATCCAGTTAGATTGATATAACTGTACAAATTCCGTTCATTTAAGAAATACCTGATATTTAATTGCCTTTAATTTGCAAGCACTGATTTTGTGCAGTAATTGAAAATAATTTTGCCGATGTCAACTGACAAAAAAACACATTGCTTCCATTGGCTGCGGTGAACAAGAGCATCAAACTCACAACAAATATTCGGCAACTAACAAATGCAAAGTTAGGTATGAGCTGGCACCAAGTCCTCCTGCACAGTGTGATAATGTATTAGTGCGGAAGATGACCACATATGCACTTCTAGATGCTTTAACTCTGCGCCAGTCCCCGAGATTCTACTAAAAACGTCAACTGTTGTTGTTTATTGTTTGCAAGATCGCCAGAATGCTTTGTGCTGTGTAAGTGGATACAAAACACGAAGAGAAAGAACATGACCAAATCTTCAGACAGTCATTCCAAGAATTTCTGCTGGAAGTCAATGACGTAAGAAGTTCATGATAGAATGCAGTAAGTCAAGTCAGTGGTATCCATGTTTATCATGTCATGCCTTCCATGCTACGCTAGCCTACTACATGTCAGATCCAATGCGACTGCCTGTGGTGCATTGCTGGTGAAAGTAACCGGTAGAGATTGAAAGAAAATAGTTTAAAGTAACATATTTCTTGTAGCACAACACTTATTTGTATTCAAGTCCGTATATTTTTCAGGATTTAGTATCGCCTCAACCTGAAATGTTAGGTACGGTGGTAGAGTCAACTATTGTAATTTTCTGTGTCTCCAGTGATGTTCTGTTCACAAAAGGAGAGAGTTATTATGATTTCCAGAAAACTTCCCCTAACCCGAACTTTGACTCAAGAACTGAGATAAGTTTCCCTAGCAGTATTTCTCTGAAATGGACGCTATAAGACGAATCTCATTACCATGTTCTCTTTGGTATTCCATTTTGTAGGACTGAAGATACAGCAAGTGGTGGGAGATGCTTATTTATTGATTGTCCGAAAATCTCTAGACGAAGTCACTGAAAGTTGAGAGATCACAGTTGTGGCCACTGAAACCCAATCTTCAAAGATTGCAATTTTCAACATTTCATCAGAGAAAGAGCAAACTATGACTTCTCGTGAACAATTACTTATAAAACTGAACACTTTAAATGAGCATGTATGGACTTATCGTTCGAATGCATGTTCGTTATCTTGCAGAGCAGGCAGTCTTTGTTTCATCTGAACTTGCGGCGCAGCTGTAAACATCATCAGAGCTTCAGAACATATCTACGTCACATCGCTAAGAATGAAAGACGTGAGGCGGCACAAAACAAAAATCGAAGACAATACTGAGAGTGACCAAGAAGTCCGGTATCTATATCTACAGTTAAATTGCGGGTGTTCAGAGCGTAATTTTCTTACATCATAACGATATAGTGCTGTCACTAGACGTTCTAGGGGACTGTGGCGGCCGAGTGGTGAGAGGCCACTCGCCTTCCACCAAGGCAATTCGGGTTCTATCCCCAGCGGGGTCGGTCTCTAGATTTCTCGCTCGTGGGAATCGTCCTGGACGATGTTGCTGGTAGACGGGCTTTCTCAAAATCTCAGAAGTTGTCTACATGTTTCATACAATGTACTTGATACAGATACTCCTGACGATCTTCATTGACTTGAACTTGGAGTATCCCTACGACATAGCTGTCATAATAAAGTCTTTCATTTCCATCGTCGTTTGTTACTTGCGGCTGACAACTGTAGTGTTTGCAATGAGCAATGTGGTTACGTTAATTGCCAAGTAGTTCATTTTGTGATTTACGAAACTTATATCACTACTGTATAGCTTGAAATAGTAAAAATTTAAAAATACAATTAGCATATGTACGTTGTATATATATATATATATATATATATATATATATATATATATATATATATATATATATAAGACGAGTGCAGCACGTAATAGTATGCATGGATGAAATAAGATAAAACAACACATGATGGTAGCTAAAATATTGAAACTTTACTTTATCTTGTGATTTCGCACAAATCTTTGGAAGTATTTAAGAAAAATTTACGGTAGAATATATCGCGTAGTAACAAGTGTACGTAATATAACAGTTCAAGACGAATCATATCACTTTATTGTTTTTTTTTTAAACTGAAAATCGTTACTTAAGAATTTTCTTTTGCTGAAAAAATAGCAATAATGTTAAATAAAATGTACGTATAAAGTTTCAGATTTCCAATAATGTGTTACAGGTTGAGTCTAAAATCTCGGGTGCTTGAAATAAGTTTGAGTCAAAACTGGAAAACGAGCACAGGCTACCTGAACACTTTAAATGGCAATATTAAAAAAATTTTTACAAGGTCGCCTGTATTTAGAGTGAAAATATTTGGTTACTGTAGCCAGCGTTTGGAACTATATATTGGAAACCACGAAGTAATTGTATAGGTTATGAAGCAAATAAGCATTTGAAATAATTTTTGTTTGGGAAAATAGTATTCTTTCACACCAGAAACATGAATTGATGTGTAAACTGCTTTCCTCTCTGTGGATTCTGAACTTTTCAGAGGGCCTCCCCCCCCCTCCCCTTACCATAAATAAATGTTAAAATTTACAAAGTTAAGAGAGAAGAGCAACAAAGCGGTAGTTAGACTGGCGTTCTTCACTGTTCGGCGAGAGCTGTTTCGAGGAAATGCGGAACCTTTAGAACACGGCTATATGTAGGTATTACAAGCATGAGCAGCCATTTATTGTGTAAGATTACCAGTACGTGAGCGCCTCGGGCTGCTTTTCCCTGCCGGGTCATTAGGACCGTCTAATCTGCAGTGCGATTCATTCTTACTCTTGACACAAGAGCGTACTGCGAGCAGCTCTATGCCTCGGGAATAAAGCTTGGTTACTGGCATTTTATAACGGCTTCTTTACTCTCGTGCATCCCGAGACCAGTTCCCCGCTGGCAAGCATTCACGTGTTCTCTCGTTTCCTTTTAGGTAAAAACCAGTGAAATCCTGCAGAGCTTGAGGAACGGGAGAGAGGCGATATGGTAACTTATAAAGTAAGCACTTTGTGCGGCCCTGCTTAGTTAGTCAGTTCAACTCATGTGCGTCGTCCCACCTCTTGCCAGCCGTAAAAAGTCGTCACTTTACCGTAATATATACAGGCTGTTGCAAAATTCCATGTCAATAGTCTATGGAAACAATCCTCACGTGTAGAGGAACAAAAAATGTTACATGAACATAGGTCCAAAAACGCACTGTTTCTGCGCTACAGTTAGCAATACATGACGTATGGTTGATAGCGAGTGGGTAGGATCATGTTGCTGTGGGACATCATTACAGCAGTACATAACATGTTACTATGCCACACCCTACGCCTCTAACACACAGACAGTAGGAACAACTGTGACACAGCAACATGATCCTGCCAGCGCGCTATCAACCATACGTCATGTATGCCAACTGTAGCGCAGAAACAGTGCGTTTTCGGACCTATGTTCATATAACACTTTTTGTTCCTCTACACGTGAGGATTGTTTCCATAGAATATGGACATGGAATTTTGCAACATGCTGTATACTGTGATGAAAAATTGGCGTAAATTGAATTGTATGTGATTAAACTCGAATTATGGAGGTTCGTTTAGTGACGTTCGATAGCAAATAATTCCGTTCTTGATGAATGCCTATGAAATACTGTTCAGACTTAATATATTACAAGGGACTGAGGTTGGCTCAGTGGATAGATCACACGCCTACCACCAAGACGATACGGGTTCGATTCCCGGCGGGGTCCGTCCGCGGATTTTCACGTGTGAATCGTGTCGGATGAGGTCGCTGACAGGTGGATTTTCTCGGGGCTCTCCTGTTTTTTCCGCCTCTTCATTCCGGCGCTGCTCCATACTCACATCATCGCATGTCACCTCACCTGCACTAAAGTCTTAAATGTTAAGCGCTGACCAACATCGCTTCACTAACTCTCTCCCTCGTATATTACATTCAATATTATTTCAAGGAAATTTAAATATTTATATCATACATTTTAACTTAATTTCTTTTTAAAGTAACATTATTCAAGATTCTAAGTCACACGAGGTATATAAATCAACATGTACAACAGTCTGAGAAAGCAACGAAATATACAATAATACCATCACGAACAGCCATTAATAGTTATTAGGGCTTATGATTTAATGTTGTTTCAAACCATCTTCTAAACATTGTAATATTTTTTCTCAACGTTAATACTTATCTTGTAGCTTTACAAATGATGAAAACTTGTATTACGTGTTAAGGAGAACGACATTACTTGTATTGTTCACGTTCTGAAATCTTTAACACAAATAACAAACAGCGATTTATTTGCTGACCTAACTCCTATAGATAAAAGTAGTTTAGAATTTAATATTTTTGGGCCGTAAATTTAGTTTAGTAGCAGGATGCTAACTCTGCAGAGGTATTCTGAGACCAGTATAACTTTGTATCTAGTGCAATAGTAATTCTAAGTCAGTTTATTTAGATAGATAACCACATTGAATCCACGCAAGTAATTTATTGGGCGATAAATTTTACGACTCCTTGTATGTTGGCGCAAACGAACCAACAAAAATGTATACGATTTAGTAAATGTTTCTTTCTTGACTTGCAGAATTTAACTTAAAACAGATAACACAGAAGTAAGTGTAAAAATGGTGAATCAATGACAGTGCTTATCTCTTCCTTCGACATTTACTTCTGGTCGCTAATGGGCCACGTATGTATATCGCCGGAATAAGTGGAGACGTGGCTGAGCTCAAGAGAGGTGATTTACCGTAGGAGTAATATACATGCCTGGACATAAAAAGCAAACATGTACAACACTATGACGCAATGTAATAAAAAGTCCAATTTTGCTCTCATAAATTAAACCGGCTTCAATATCGTAAGTATATAGTTGGTCAAGCGTATCTGATTCCGTACATGCGATGGCTTTTAAGCGGGAGAATATTTCTTATAGAATTGGTGAATGTCACAAATGCAATTTCATATGCATCAGAATGGATGACTTGAACAACGAAGATAAAACAAATGAATTCACACAATTTGACCAATAAAACCTCACACAGAACGTATAACCACGAGAATTATTACTGTAAAAGAAAATTTTCATTTTTTAATAGTAGCAGGCCGTATGTACGTTTTTATATTTTTGTGGTACAGACAGGTTACTCTAATTTATAGGTGTATATTATTTCTTAGAAGACAGCCTACATTTAAAGAAAGATAGAGAATTCTGTGATTTATTTGTAACACGTCGTTCCACTTAATATTTAAATATCTTACTTTTTTATCACGCAGCGGTGTCGTGCTGTGAATATAATCAATATGTATTTTTGGGAAGAGAATACATCTGAATAAACGTTCAGATATGAATACGTTCGTAATGCTTATGATTGCCAATAAATTTATTTTTGAAATGTTAACTAAAATATACGTAAGTAATTAAGTTTTTTTATGAAACACCTTCACCTTTTATCTGACGTTTGTAAAAGATAATGTCAGGATAAATATGAGGCGTCTTAAGATCGTCTGGATTTATTAGAATCTTAAATATAACTTACAAGTCCTCATAAACAGGTGTGTTGTCTAAAAGTTTGTGCGAATATATTCTTTATAAGAAAGGAAATAAACTAAAAACATAACTAGATAACTGGCTCTCCTAATACAATTACACGCAACAACAAAATTCCAAGCGAATTGAGGCCAGTGGTTGACTTCTTTTCTCCTTAGGTAGAAATTCTGATTTTAACTATCCTAACTTTTTGTTGGCTTCCTTAAATGTCATACAAAGAAGCAAAAGTAAAAGAAATTAGACACTTACACATCTATTACTTTCTCTGTTTGCATAATAAGGTATGTAAGGTCTACAAACAAATATTCTGTCACGGTGGTAGTAGGGTTTGCCTACATACCAGGCGTTGTGTTATTGTCACTGCAGTTGTGTATTTTTCTTGTACTAATTGTGTATTATAGGCGCTTACTACAAGATAACGTTTTTCTAAAATTCGTTACGACGTACTGGTAAAGTGAACAGCATTAAGTATTCAAAACCTGATAGTGAAGTAATATCATGTAATACGAGAGTGGTCAAACCACTATTTTCATGAAAGGAAAATATTTGAGGACTGATTTCTTTACATGTCAAATATCTCAGTATTTCGTAAGGGCGCGGTTTACCTCAATTTTCAACGTCTTTTTTTATTTTTATATTTCTACCAGATATTTTTTCTTATTTAGACATAAATTGCGACAAAATCTCTTAGGAAATTTATGTATCTCCCATACTTTTTTCGTAATTAGTCGTAAACATGAACATTTTCACCTTACGGTTTTATGCGCGCCACTAAAACCAACTGACACACCAAACCGAAAAAATTCACAGTGTATAACAATGCTGTAGGCTGTGATTTGACACATTAGGCCTACAACAAAAATAAAAAATGCTGAATTTTTAAATAAAAGTTTAAAAATTTCCATAATTTTTTTAAATACAAAAATTTATTATTTTTGTTTTTATATGTCAAATAATAGCCTATAACATTGTTATACACTGTGGATTTTTTCGGTTTGGTGTGTCAGTTGGTTTTAGTGGCGCGCATAAAACCGTAAAGTGAAAATTTTCACGTTTACGACTCATTAGGCAAAAACTATGAGAGATACAACAATTTCCTAAGAGGAAGATTAAGTCACAATTTATGTCAAAAATTAAAAAAAAATATCTGATAGAAATATAAAAATAAAAAAAGATGTTGATAACTGAGGTGAACCGCCCCCAATATCACTCACAGAATTTACATTTAATTACGTTTTTTTTTAATTGTGCTGTTTAGATTTAAAATCAATTTTTAAATGCTTATACCTTTTATGAACCTTCCATATAATTAATTCCTACTTACTTTTTCTTGGGGAATAACCCACATCTTTCGCCTCTACGAAAGTTTACTATTACAATTGCAACCAGTCATACTAGAAATATTTACTGAAACAATGATCACAAATGTTGACATTTCTTAAAATATTTTAGGGAGTCTATCCAGTTTCTTTTAGTTGACTTCGTAAATCCGTTATTGGGCACTTGTAAGCTTGGTGCATCTTGCATAATTTTATGAAAACTACCTTGGCCTACTAAATTCAGCCCATTCCTGAGTGCACGAAACTGTAGAACAAGAGTTATAACTATGCTATCTACGGCCGGGAAAGCCAGGGGTTAGGACGCTTACAATCAGGGCGATAACCACGACACACTTTAATAGCTGCACGAAAGTTACATTAGTGATATTTAGTAAATTAATTTATTCGAATTCAAACTTTAGGTTCTGTCCACGCGAGTGTCGCCACAATACTTCACGTGGGTGTTTTCAAAATTCACATATCAGGGAAAAGTTAATAAACTTGACGGTTTTGTTTATGAATAATCTCAATGATTTTGTAGCAAAGCTGAGACAGTGGTATGATTCCAGATAACAACGGCATTTCCAGATTAGTAGTAGAACTTCATAAAAAGTATTTAATTCCGTAGAATTGGGTACTCATTTATCAATAAGGGGCAACATAGTCACAATGTGAATTTCGACACATTAAAAAAAGTATATAACTGTTAGCTTTCTTCGCTATTGTCTGTATAACCGCTTTTGCTATTGGGCTGAAGCTGCGTCACTATGTTTGCAGTAACTGACTTTTTTATAATTTCAATAAGCATATTTAGAGTCTGTCACGAGAGGTCTCACGACCAACGGCCAGGATTAGAAAGAATGTTTGATTTAGCTTCTGTTTCTCAATTTCATTGACTAACTTTATTAGGCGTTTCCTTTAGGAAATACGAAAAGGTAATGGATACCACATTGGACGTTTTATACATAAGTATAGGCCATCGAAGATTACAAATTGGAACTTTTTTTTCAATATTTAACTAATTGCACGTATTTTATAACCCTCCGAACATTGGCTTCATGTTTTCAGGATACTTAGCCTCACAATAAACACTGATTAATACCTTCACCTATAGTAAGTACAGCCTAACATAGATGTCCACATTTGCTTTTATACAGTTTCCGTACCATCAGGATATCAACGGATGTGATGCAGGTCTTGAGAATAGAATAATTTACGTAACAAACTGACCTATTTGTTGCAACTGCCTAGGACCTTACTTTTTTTAATTCACATAGACCTTAAGGGTTCTGTGGACCCTACCTCAAAACTTCAAAAACACATAACAATTCGCAATCGTTTATTAACTAAAGTATTAATGATACACAATTTATTTTTTTTACCATACGAGAATAAAGATGGTTTGTTTTATATATAAGTTTAAATTTCATATTCCGCGATGTTGAGTATTTAAAAAAAAAATGTTTCAAAACACAAAATTGGGCTGTTTAGTTCTTCCTTTCTGAATAGGAAAATTCAACTTCTAAGCATATCGGACAAAAGTGCTAATTCTTGTGAACAAAATGGTACCATAAAAGTAGGTAGTCATAGCATTGAATATCAAGGAAATCGTTTGTGAAAACTGGGTATTTTTGTTCGTTCGGAGCCTGCGTCGTGCTGCTTGCTGTTGATGATGGCTGAAGCGCGGCGAGGCCGGGCGAGCGCGACAGCAGGGAGGGGAGA
>PNEQ01059435.1:0-10253 GCA_003012365.1 Medauroidea extradentata
CAGTCTCTCTACCTAGCACAATCAAGTTATTTTAGCAGGTCCACATCAGTCTCTCTTCCTAGCACAATCAAGTTCAATTTCTAAAGAGATTGAATAATTTTAACTTCAAGCGCGTGCTGTATAGGGCTCTTAAGTGAGAACTTCTTACGAGGGATTTACTGTATAATGCATCTAGGATTTAAGGATGCTTGGCTAAAGATATTTACCCACCTAGATATTGACAGTTTCCTTGCCACAAACAAAACAAAAACTTACTCCATGTGCACAGGTAATCCAAAATACAATAATTATGCAATAATATTAACGCTATCCAAAACTGAAGGGACTAAACAACTCAAAGAATCAGCAGAAACCAACAAAATTCACGAATAATGGAAGTACCTAGCAACAAATTATTACAGAGTGGTCCGTAAATGAACATTACATTTTAATTAGCACCACAAACGTCTGCGGCAAAAAAAATTAAGAAAACAAAAAAATTCCTTGAATACAGTGATCAGAAAATGTGTGAAATTAAATTAAATAATATGCCATCTAACACTAATTAACCTACCTAAAATAAAGTAATTATAGTCATGTTGCTAAGTAAAAACAAACAGTTTAAATGGTTAAAATGACACTCAAGATTTTGAAAACCGGAAAACCAATGTCACATACAGTTTCAAAATAAACATGGAAAATAATAATTAACATATATTTATAAACCTACAACAACAGTTTTTATATACGTCAAATCCACTGTTGGGCCGAAATGGGTTCAAGTTTCTTCTTCTCAGGCACTGATATCAGTCTATTTTAAGTAGGCTTAGTGTACATTTCTGCTTAAATATTACAACTAAAACTGCCAAGACTTAGCTGCACAGAAGTCTTGTGGCATGCTGCTGTTAGAAAAGATCATTGTCACCATCACTGGACGCAGAAGTTAGATGTTGGCATCGAACAACAACACTGTAGATCTTCTAGTAAAGTTATCCCTGCAAAACAGCCACAATGCATGTATACATCTAGGTGTCTGCACTGAAGTCAACAGTAGTATGATTATGTTCCTTCTGGCACATTGAGTCGGAGTGAGGATTTCTGTCGAGTGAGGATTTGTACGCCATGATGTGATGTCATGGCCCCGGCCGCCATGTTGGATGACCTTGACCTTTAACCATGACCTTTACCTTGACCTCTAGTGTCAAATTACCAAATTTTTTAAAAATTCCGAAAATTTCATAAAAAATTTAAAAAAATTATACAAATTTTCAAAAAAAAATTAAAATTTCTAAATTTCTAAACATTCCTAAAATTCCCAAGTAAATATTACCTCCATCTTGTTTCTGGACGCCATCTTGCATCCGGCTGCCATCTTGGTGTTTCTTCCGAAAAATTTTCGATTTCGCATTCCATTACAACACCGCACTATTTAATAAAACACTTTTTAATAAAAAGCTTTTTTAATAAAAACTTTTTAATAAAAAATCCTTTCATATAAAAATTATTTAGTAAAATCAACTGCCGACACGTCTTACCCGGATGAGCTCCACTGACACACTGACGCCCCCCACCACTTTTTACATGTATATATTAACTTATCCCCCCTCCCCTCCCTTACCAAGCAAGTATTATAATTGGCTGCTAGTCATGTGATGAATTTCCCCTACATTCCCCTCTCATCGACACTCGTGTTATAACCCGCTCAAACTACTACACCCCCTCCACCCCTCCCCCTCCTTCCAATTACAAGGAATTTTTTTTTATTTCCCCTTCTACTTTGTGTGCAATTTCCCCCACCACCATTTCCACTAGCCAATAGGAAGAAGTCCCTTTTTCACTGTTATTAACCCATGAATTACGAACTTCGTTATATCCAGGTTCGATTCCTAGGAAGGTACAAATTTCTTCAGTAGGTTTTCTCAGGCTTTTCCAATTTATTCCATCTTATTTGAGAATGAAGTGCCCTCCCCCTTATGGGCTTGGGACCATCAAAACCTTGTTTTCAAAACTTTCACAGAGCTCTGGCGGGGTTACACCACATTCTCTAATTCACTTTCAGTTATTCATCGCGGTGTATGCACTGTTCGGCTCTTTACTTGTAGCTCTGCTTCAAGGAAACTGGGTGTTAATGTCACTTGCACATGAGATGATCATCAACACACACACATTCTCAAGTGTGTAGGGCAAAAAAAAAAAAAAAAAAAAAACAACGCAGAAAAGTCTTGAGGAAACGACGAAAAAATAATTGTATAACAACAGAAGTATGGTGAAAGTATATAGCACTTTGCATAAAGAATACAGCACTACCTGACAAGAAAACAACGCCTCTTGCACGGTCTCCGGTGTGCTGCGGGTGAAAAAATGTTGTGGAGATAAATAATTATATCTCATCATATTCATGTGGTACCGTGTACCCCATCTTCCAGAATGTGTCGCTTGTCGTCCGTTAATGTTAATGCCAATTTGTTCATACATTCTGAAAAAAAGTGTATGCTTGTGTGATCGAACGCTGTATTGTTCACTCTGAGCGTGCAGTGTTGTTGTAGCAAATTAATGAAATCTTCAAATTTTATTTTAATTTTTCACAACACTATTCTGTATGCCTTTTGCTTTCTTCGTTACCTTACCACTGCATATGTAAGCATACAGTTTCGCACAGAGCCCCACGAAGTCGGTCATAATGTCAGGTCCTGCCTCGTCCTTGAATTTTCCTACTACTTTCTTGTTCTTTGTCGAGTAGCAAGGATGGTCGACGGGGTAGCCACTGGTGTCGAACTCTTCTATAAATTTTGCATCTGTGTGCAAGTCCCGGTAAAAATCATCAGTTCTGACTTCATACACGAAGCTGTCAGTGTCCATGTACAAGAGTTCAAGGTCGTCACCATACCGCGTCTTCATTATATCGTAATGGAACCTGTACATTAGAGTTTTAGACAAGTCCAGTACTGCGAACCCTGCATATATAGGTCTGTCCAAGAGAAGTGTTTCGTGCGGCAGGTGTACTTATGACAAATTTTTGCTGTATATTGTTCTATCAATGAATGTTGATTTTGCTATTAATTTCTTTATTCTTTTCTTGCTACAGACCAGCTCCATTTTTTGACGTTTTCTCTTATTCTCGAGCAATTTTCTGAAACTTGCATTGTTGGCCAATTTAAAAAATTCTTTTTCAAAATCATTGTTTGCCGCCTGTCTTTTTGCAGTGTTGACTTCGATGAAGGGCTGCATCCATGCGGACTGGTCAAACTGGAGCAACCTGTGTATTTTCTTGAGCTTCAGCCCGTGTTCCAGCGCTTGCTTCAGGTTCCTGTAGTGAACGACACAGTTTGTTTTGTCGTACAGGATGGTCATGAGTTTCACCTGTTTCGAGCCTGGCAGACGCTGGTTCACGGGCAGAAATTGCATGTCTTTATGTTGCTCATGCAGGGTCGCGGGGTACTCGACATCCACCTCCAAAATGTAACCCCTCGCAGCATCGTCTGGTACAGACAATACGTCGATGTTGGCGTCTACCCACTCGAAGTTACATTTTGGTAGGGGCAGAGACATGGCCCAACCATAAAGATTGTTTGCATTCAAGTATTGCAAGTATGTGGACGGCTAGCTAGAGTCATACGAGCTGGGATCGTACACATTTTCGGCAGTTGCGTGACACTTGACACACTGTGCTATGCCGTCCCGGATCCCTTCCTCGACGAACATGTGCATGTCGTATTCAGTAAGCAGTTCCAACTCAAAGCCAGTCATTTTCAATATGGCGTCGAAGGTAAAACCCGGGGCGCTGACGTAGTATGCACAATCCAGCCCGTATGTGGTTAAGCACAGGTCTCTGAAGTTTTCAAACATGTCTGACAAAATGAGTACATCTGTCTTTAGGTACAGGTTTGAGTAGTCCCCCAGTTTTGTGCATCCAAATTTCTCCCACAATGCCTGAGCATGCCTGTAATCTTCATCACTGATGTCACAGTCCGTAAGCCTGTTTTGGAATGCCGCTTTTGTTGGCAGGCAGGTTTCATCCAGCTTGAACATGTCATCGACATAATCGTTTGGAAAAACCCCTTTCCGGGTGACAAGTGACAGTTGGTCTTGGTCGAAAAATTTCTCGGTGTTGATGAATTTTGATTTCAGCAGGTACTCGGCCAGTGAAGCAAGACTGCGAGACGTGAACCGGAATGTGTCTACAAACTGGATGGAGAAACGGTCGCCCAGCTGCTTCGAGAACGTAATCATTTTTTCGCTTGTATGCGGAATAATAAATATATTATTGTTGTAATACCCCAGCTGCCTAACAATGAAGTTTTCTTCGTAACCCAAGTTGTGAAAGAAGACAACGAATTTCTTCGGGCGTCGACGAAGCAGGTTGCAGCTGGTACATGCAGCTCCGATAAACTTGCCGCTGAAGTGGTCGTGGTCTCTGACTTTGTAGTTGTCGGCAGTGAAAGTAGATGAACAGTAGCAGCACCGTGTCGCGTGTACATGTGTATGTTATTCTGCAGGTTACAGAGGTAACATTGGTTTGGAGCTAGCGTAAATATCTTTCACTTGTTTTCCAATATTCACAATATCAGCCATAAATTTTTCTTCTGTGTCCTGACCACTGTAAATAATAGTGCTTGTGGCAGCCTAGATGTTAGTGCTGCAGGAATCACGTCGTTGTCCACCTGTACATATATACAGTAGCTGTACGCCTCGTGCTTTTGGTAGGCGTAGGTGTATGACGTGCTAGGGTCAGGTTCCCAGGTACTTACAGGCTTCAATATGGCCTCAAAGTCCGCGTACACGACGATTGGTACCTTGTTCGCGTGATGAAAATTTTTGAATTTTAACACGGGTGGTTTCCCGTCAGGTCCTGGCTGCGGCATCTCAATTCGTGTGGGTGCACGCCTGCAACAGTGTTTCTTGTGTTCTTGTAAGCACTGGTGTCCAGTCAGTCCCGATTTCCTTTGCAGATCATGGTAGAATGTGAAACAATGTTTACAGATGTGGAGAGTGTTGTGATGAGTAGTCAGCTGGGAACGCACAAGCCGGGAAAAGTTTTTAATGTAGCAGTAGTGAGCGTTTTCTTCAGTGGTGAGGAGCAGCAGGTCAAAACGATTACGTTTCACTTCTAATGCTACACGCATGGGTATGATCTTGTCCTCTGCATTTGTTTCTCCGCTTAAAGATCTTAATTTGCTGAAGAGGGGTTGGGAACTCAAGCCCTGAGAAATCAAATTTCAAATCAAGGTTAGCGTATCGCTGGTCAATGCGCTGGTTCAATGTATTTTGCAAGGACAGCATACTTAAAACACATATGATCATCGTATTTAGGGTTGATGACGGCATGTTTACCCTTAGTGGACTGAGGCAGTTCGATGTACGAGGAGACACGGAGGGGTCCAACGTGTTGACACGCAGCTGCAGGTGGTTCACAGATGACAAAACCCACCCTGACCCACACACCTTATACATCTCTTCCTCGTGGCAAATCTTGGCTATACTTTCAGCCACAATGGATGCCACGTCCGAAGGTTCATACACCGCCACGTTTTGTGTTTTGAAGGCTCGCTTGTCTGTACTTTCGTGAAGTGGACCTGGTTTTGTGTAGTCACACTCGAGCCAAATATTGAATTTTATAGGCCCGTGTTCGCGAATTTCCTCGGTAACTTGTCTTACTAAATTTTCTTTTATTGATATCAAATAATTACAAATAACTTTAGCTATTCCTGATTTGTTTTCGGTAACACAAGTTTTTAAATTTTTCCTAAAGGTGGTTTCTGCCTCAACAAAGCAGTCAGTGTTTGGTGCGCCTGCACCAGCCACAATTACAGGGTGACCTGACGGTGTTGAGGGCTGAGGGTCTGACGCAGTGGTGATAGATGGTGGTGTCACACGTTGTCTCTTTGCAGGTGGCTCACATGTTCCCGTGCACCTTTTTATGTGCCTATGCAAGTTGCCATTACGTGAAAATTCTTTCTGGCACTGAGGACATGATTGAGGACATGCGTATTGTGTCCGCTGGGGGTTGAAAACGCATTCGGAAGTTTCGTGGCGTCGGGCATTACGGCTTTCAGTGAAATTACTGCCGCAGAACTTACAGCAAATGCTGGCAAAATGGGCAACTGTACCATTACAAGTGCATAAATGATGGGCCAAGTTGTCTTTGCGGGGTATCTGCTTCCCGCAATGCTCACACTGCTGCTGGACACAGTTTGGATTTTGAGCGCATGTTATTTCGTGTCGGGACATGTTGCATTTGGTGGTAAAACAGACGCTGCAGTACTGACATATTAACTGTGCAGGACTTACTCCGTGGGCCTGGTGGAGAGTTGAAGCTGGTGTGGCTGCACAGGGAGCACAGGGAGAGTCGAAGCAGGCAATAGCCCCGCTCCTGAACCTTGGACTGTGGGCACGACGCGGGAAGCCATGGCATCACGTTGCATAACGTCAGACTGCAACATAACAAATATCATGCACATACGACAACATTATTTCAAACACATTGATGAAAAAAATGAGGACAAACACTTTGTAAACATATATACGTACACATCCAGCAAATTCATACACAATCACCCACACACATACATTCGCATACATACACATCAGATGAGCAAGTTCAAACTCGACCTTACACACATCAACAAACAAAGTTAATACTCGATCTCGCACACACACCAGATGAGCAAGTTAATACTTGTTATCACATACACACACTTACGTACATGCATTCACACACACCAACACAGACAGAGCAAGTTCAAACTCGACCTTAAAAACACATCAGAAGAACAAGTTCAAACTCGAATGCTACCAAACATACACATATAATACAATTATGTATTAGCCATGTATGTGTAGCCTAAGGTCAGAGAAAAAAAAATTTCAGTGGTTGAAAACTCAGCTGTAATACACGTGTGATAACTCACCAAAAGAGTTGACGAAGTTGGAGTTGAACTCGGGACCATAGACTCCACGACGACAGAACCCTGGACGTCGACGGACCCCTGGGTCGTCCCACGAAGGCACGCTGTGACATACAGGACCGATATGATTAAACTAAGGTAACTGCGATTACAAGCACTAAAGGAAAAAAATTGTGTAATTATTTTCAACTTACCGGAAGTAGCAAATAGAGAAGGCAGTACCCAAGAAGGCAGAAGGCTCGGCAGTTTTCTCTCTATGGAGCTCGACGAAACCGAATCTCAACGCAGAGAAGAGGAAATGGAGACTGAAACATACAGGTACATAATGAAAAACTGTACATGTACATCATAATCCACGAGTAAAACCGTAACGATTTGCACGTACCGGAAATTACGGAAGGAACTGAAGGCTCTACAGTTGCCTGTCCACGGAGATCGACGAAAATCGGTTCTTGACGTGGACGAAGTTAACTGGAGACTATAAAAATAAATAACTTTTACGTGTCCTTTAAACTCTCACGTAACACATATTACATGAGCTTACATGATTTTTAACTTAGTACTGTAAATGTTTATGACAGCAATAAGAAAATTTATTTTTTGATTACTGTTTGTTAAGGGTCCTCCCTTAATAGACTACATTCGAGTGCTGACATACAGAATCAATAAATAAAAGTGTTATTCTGTACTGTCCTACGTGGTTCAGTTATTGTTTCGGGTACGAATCTCTAGTATTATATTCTCAGTTTGTGAAAAAAGAGACATTGTTAGTAAAATTTATCTAAATGGGAAGAAAGCTGAATATATATAAATTGCACCGTGTTTAAAAATACTGATGAATGTAACACAGTTTGGAAACTAAATAGTGCTATATGTTTCAAGTATTTCACAAACTATATGTAAATACAAATGGATGTATTAGTCCAGTGTACTTGTGTTTAGATAATGAACTAGAAACCTACAAAAATGTTTAGGGAAGTATTTTTATTACGATTAACAAGCCGCACGTGTGATGAAGGCTAGTGTAGCGACAGTTACATAACAGGCTCTCAGCTGGGACCTTATCATCACGTACGAGTGACGCAGCAGCCGCCCAGCCACTGCATATCTAGACAAGGATGTACAGCAAGGCCGAGTGTGCTTTCTGACCGACTGGGAACAGAGTGCATTTGCTCTCTCACTTCTTTACGCATTTACAGACACCTTTCAAGAGGTTGCAATGTTAATTACATTATGAGAACATTCTCCTGTACCGGTTCACACGTGTCTAGATAGAGAGAGTAAGCACATATTCTGTCTCTCACTACATGACCATGCCAATTTTTCATCTCCCCTGCACGAGGATACACTGTACTTTGCAAATACAGGCTCGACAATGAAGAGAGATGTAAAATGTATTTCCCTCTCTCTCGACTTGGCCTTGGCAATTCTCAAGCACCTTTATATGAGGCTAGGTTTTTTCATACCCTCACTATTCCCCGCCTCTACATGCAAGCCTCCCGACTGCTTAGATGATAATGTAGCCGCAGCCGAGAGGGCAAAGTCCAAATCCAGTCGCAGGTAGAATAAAATATGTACCATGTACACTCCGTTCTCAACACGGAGATCCCTATGTTTTATTATTAAAATCAACTCTCATTTGATTATGTGTATTTTATATAAAATAATAACTCACCAATCAATTTTCAAAAAATATATAATTTATTACAGACTATCATTACATATATTTTTAAACTAAATATTCTACACATCAGTTATATATTTCAGCACTGATTCATACACATGAATTACTAATCTTTTTATTTCTAGTTGGCTTTGCTAACGTGATATTTTTTGGTCATTGCGTTCGTGCACTGTATCTTCTTTCGGCCTTGTAGAGCAGGCAGTGACACGACGTTGATACGGTTTTCGACGTTTGAGGATTGGGTAGCAGCTTCACACGAGGATTGAGGCAAATAGTCTCTTGATGGATGTTATCCACACGATTCGACCACACAATCCGGAGCATGTATCTCTGTGCTTGTGAAGGCTGGTGGTGGACAAGCGGTGTTTTCTTCTTGATTTGTAGCAAATTGTATCACTTGATCCATGGTAGCTGGAAGTGACGTATCATGTCTCATGTAGTGTACCATACAGTTTCCTGGCGTACAGCATGTAATTTGTTGTTAGAGTCCGTTCGTATGATGTTGCAAACAGAGAAAATAACCAATGTTCATTTCCATCACACTCTTCCTCGTACATACGTAGAAAACCAGAGTCACAGAACGAATACGAGATGCGCCCATCTCCAGGACTGACACTTACGTATGTACCGGTATTTAATGGGTGAAATGGAGTCACCTTGTTCGCTCGACTTCTCGTTTTCGACTGAATATTTGTCGATTTCCGGATATTTATATACTCGAGTACTGATGATGTCACTATTCCCGCAATTGCGCAAAGCCACGTAAAATGTGTTCGATCCAGCAGCTAATACGACCCATGCATCTGCATTGACACGCAGTGTCTTCCGAGTCGGGATAACCTGGGTTCGTGTCAGAAACTTGTTCTGGGCGGAAAACAGTAGGCGATGCAATCACTATAAAGACACCGGTGGTACTATTTTCTTGCGCCATTTTGTGCAATAATATGTACAGAATGTATTTATTCGCTTAGTACAGAGTTACGACAACCCCATTCGTACAATAACTATGAATTTTTCGCTGCATTTACAAATTTTCGATCAAACTTGCTCGCTAGTTTTCGCAGTAACGGACATCTGTATTCCTCCTGCACGTATACTATTTCCAAGTCTTTTATGCACAATTTGTTTAAATTCTTTTTCTGTTCTAATCCTGCTGCGTGTACAGTCTTAACGTTTTTATTCAGTAGTGCTGTGATTTCATTCGAAGCTTTCTCATAAGACATTTCTCCATCGTTCCAGTCAAGACCGTGAAAGTGTTTCGTAAGCCATGTGTTTGTTTTTTTAGCTCTTCACGTCCAGGAGTTTCCACGGGTACGGGAGACAGAAGGTTTGGGTTCGGGTCCCACCATCATCTTCATAAGTCACTCCGATTTCTTTAAGCACGAACCCGTTTTGACTCTGGAAACCTTGCATATTACAGTACATTATGTTAACAAACTGATGTTCCACCCTTTGAACACTAGGTATTTACATGTTTCTAGTTGACTTGAACCCCTAACTAGTTGAAAGGTGTTTCAAAATTGAGACACATGAAACAATTACAAATTACCACAAAACAATACTTTTATTTGTGAGAGACAGTTCTGACATAACTCACTACGTAAACAAGTATATCTGTATTTATCAAAAAATGAACTTTCAATATCATCATTGAATACTAACATATAACACAATTTTTAAAGAAT
>PNEQ01059436.1:0-10253 GCA_003012365.1 Medauroidea extradentata
TGTTTAATTAATTGATGGTAGACTTTTCTTGTGCTTTAATTGTCAAAGTTAATTAACGTGTCTGTGACACAGGAGTAATTGTGTGCATAACTAATTGTGTTGTGAAAGTTCTAGTTGATTACTGTTTTGTGTATTTCGTAGCTTTGTGAGCTATTAAATCCAGTACTTAATTTAACTCTTTTATTTGTAATTATAAGACTTCTATCCCAAAGAACTCATGGGAATTGCCCACATATAAAGTTTGTGTTCTCCAAACATGTAACATTATATTATATTATACATACATACACATACACATCCACACAGTTAGGTTCTAATCTGTTTCTCTTAGCACAAATGTACTGTCCTGTTTTTGTGAACACTCTTTCAGATGTTACAGAGTTGCAGGTGTATAGCCTACAGATACTGTACTTTGTTACTAAACAATAACGTACAGGAAATGAATTTTTCTGTGCAAACAAATAACTTATACTATTACTCTTCCTGTCAAAGTTCGGCATTTCCAGGTTTCGTTCCATTATTTGTGCTCAGTTGCTGGCTGTAGTAACGAAGATTTCAATCCAGCAACTTTGCTGTTAAGGTGACTCCTATATGTATAAGTTTCCTTAAAGTGTTTTCTGTTCGCCACACTAAACGTGATAAATTACGTAAGTTTATCGAACTGTATTGAAAGCTTGCACTTTCTCGTGACTACGCAGATGAAGTCGAACAGTGTCCACTAAACAAAAGAAATGATTTTTCAAGTGCAGGGTGCCGCTGGGTTCTGACAGGGGTGAAGGCTGTGTGTGTGTGATGCTGGTTCCACCTCCGAGGCTCCCTGTCTTTCCGATGTCCATCGGGTCGCGAATTCCGTGATGTCCCAGGGTCCTCTGTTGTATTCCTCTGATCCCTGTTGGGTGTCTCAGCGCCGGGTGTCAGTGGTATGACTGGTGAGTCATCAGAAGGCATCGACGGTCATGCAACCTCGCCTCCCTCCTGGTTAATGGATGGCGTCTCCCCCACCCAGGTCTCTCTGATGGCGGGTCCGTTTCTTGCTGGCAGTCGTGTCGTTCGCTGGTAGGGGGGACAGTGGTGGGCGCCTCTTAACTGCTGTCGCCAATCGCCCTAACGTGGTCCCGATGCAATTTTCATACTCTCCGTCGTCCCATTTGGACGGCATAAACCCCCCTCCTACTTCTCTCAGGATGCGATGGAGTCTGCTTCACTTTGGGGCCAGTCCCTCACAAAAGTTTTTCGAATTTGGGGACTGCGGATGATTCTTCATGTAAACCTGTTGTCCTGGTTTCAGGTGTTGAGGAGGTCGGGTAGAGGTTGGTATCCTAGTGGTCACTTATGTGACTTGCTGTGTGTGTACTTGGTCGTATGTCCTGGCTTGTTGTGCCTCCCGATCGGCCATCGGGTGCGCCAACTCGCCGGGTCATGCCAAGTTCTGTCCTTGCAGGACTTCGGCTGGGGATTTTCCTGTTGCAGCCTTTACTTTGGTCTGAAGACAGAAGAGGGTGGTGGGGATGTATTGCGGCCATGTGGCATGCTCCTTGCCAACGCGCATTCGTAGCTGATTTTTTAGGTCTTGATTTTGGCGCTTGGTGGGGTTGGCGCGGGGTGGTAGTACACCGTGGTGTGGTGTGTGACCCGCCATTGATCACACAAATTCCACCAGCGGTGACCTGTGAACTGGCTGTTGTCGGACAGGAGCACCCTGGGGAAACCCACCGAGGGAAGAACTCCGCTTCTAGCACCTTTGCTATGACATCAGCCCTAGCTGTGCCGACGGCACAGGCCTCCGTCCATCTGGAGAAGGTGTTGGTGACAACCGCGATGAACTGTTTTCTTTCGGCACTACATGTATACGGCCCCATGAGGTCGAGGGATACCACGTTAAAGGGCTCCTTGGCCAGCCGAGGTCTCTGTTGTTCCCCATCAGGCCTGCGGGCTTTGTAGGTGTTACTATTTGTTAAGTGCTCACGTAACAACTGACCGTGTTGGTCATCCCTGGCCAGTGGCAGTGGCGAGAGAGACTACGGTGCATCTGGTCAGCACCTAGGTGTCCAGCCAAGCGGTCTTCATGGGCATAGCTGAGGAGTGGAATGCATGCTAGTTGGGGCACATAGATTTTCCATACTAAGTTAGGTCTAGTTGGGCGGATCTCCAGCCGACTCTGGACCACTCTCCAGTAGTCGAGGTGTAGCTACGAGCATTCGTTCTTGCACCTCTGGCTTTCAGGGTTGTGTTGTTGTACTTCTAGCACCGGTGCATCCAGTTGTGCAACACTCGGCTGTGTCACCATGGTAGGAAGCCCTGAACTAATATGGACCATCGGGTAAGTTTGCTCCATGCATCGCGCATCATGTGTAGCCATACAAGGCTGGGGTTGTCGGTTCGAAGAGTGAACCGCTGGTACTCTAAGTGTGGGCGAGAGCACTTAAGTGGCCACACTATTGCTAGGCACTCTCTTTCATTTATATCGTACTGGCGCTTGGCGGGCCGAATTTCGCACTCCCATAGTCAATGTTGCATCGTTCCCCCTTCTCGTCCAGCTGGTACAGAATGGCTCCCAGCTCTTCCTGACTTGCATCAGTTTGAAGGTAAAGGTGTCACATGGCGTCATGATGGGTTAGGTATTGACATGCGGGAAGAGCGGCCTTTGTGGCTTTGAAAGCATTCTTGGTTTCGTCAGTCCACCGGAACTTTACTTGTGTGGAGAGCAGTGCAGTAAGTGGTGCTGTTACAGTGGCAAAGTCCTGCACATACTGGCAGAGCCAGTAGATTAGGACAAAGAACTTACATAGCTGTTTGCGTGTGCGTGGGACCTCCCACTCGTCAAAGCTGGTCTGCACTAGGGTGGTTGCCTTCCACATCCACTACATCCCTAGTAAGCCAAGAGTGGGTCTGCCAATGTGGCACTTCTGGTTTGCGCATGTGAGTTCCGCGATCACAAAACATTCCAGCACAAGTGCCAGGTGGGTCAGATGTTCGTCCCAGTTATTCGACCATACTATGATGTCGTCCAGGTATGCAGTGGCAAACTTGCCGATGTAACTGTCTAGCATGTGGACCATCATGCATTGGAAAGTTGTGGGTGCGCACTTTAGCCCAAATAGCATTGCTCAAAATTGATATTTCCTACCATCGGGGGTTGTGAAAATGGTTTTGTAGTGGTCTCTAGGGGCTTCTAATACTTGCCAATAACAAGAGCGCAAATCAAATGAGGACATAACATTTGCGCTACCAAGTAAGCTGAGGGTGCTGTTAATTTTCATGACAGGTGATGCGGAATTCTGTGTAATTAGGTTGAGCGGGCATAGATCGAGGCAGAAGCACCAGAAACCGTCTTTCTTGGGGGCTAGCGTGATTGCTGAATTATAGTTATTTCCGACGGTTCGATCACTCCGTCGAACAACATCTCAAAAACATGTTTATCATGCCATGAACCAGACATCCACATATCTTTCTCAGACAGTTTGTCCTGCTACGTATCGCCCACTACCCTGGTATCAGGTACAAAAGATGCGAATATACTAATTATTGGCCGCACCGCTAATTAGTATATCTCCTGGAGCACCTCAGACATCAATTAGGGTGAGTGGAACTGCGCGAATGTGTACGACGTGAGCGACAAGACCTTGCACTTTTGCACCCTGTCAGGAGGGTTCAGGAATGGGCCCCATGCAGTGCGACCCTACAGCCCACACCCCTCGGTAAATAATAGGCTTGCCCTAGTTGACAACCTTGCATAGTCAAATACGCTGTATTAGTATTATTAAATGTAGTTCACCCAGAAACATTAGTAATTATTAGAGACATGTGTTACTTAATAAGAAATGGATAGGCAGAGATACCATAATAATTTATTACATGTTAATTAAGGTCGTTGCCCAGTTTTGTAATTTTAATATTTAGTTGTTTTAAATTTGCTAATGATGTCCTAAATAATGTAATATGTTTTGATTATTAATTGCAACTAGTGTATTCATTTGTTCACCATCACTACTTCATATCATTTCATTTTGTTGTGTTTTGGCGGGAGATGCTGCAACCTCTGCGCGCCATCTCCCTGAAGCAGGGGATTGTTCGTCCGACCACCGAGCAGGACACACGAGCGGGAGAACTGCTCTCGCACCACCCCTGGACCGTGTGTAGTGTGCGGTGAATCTTTAGGCAGTAAGTGTTAATATTCGTGTTCTATCCAGGGGCCGAAACACCGTCATCTCCGCGGTTACAGTTATTTGTAGCAAATGTGTACCTAATCATCAAGTAGCCTACTATTAAATTCGTTTAAATCAACACAGCTTTTCATTTCCTTATTCGGACTAGGTCTGAATGCAGTATTTCACACGTGTCTTTCAGTGTCGAAGAGGCGTGGCCCTGGCCTAAACAGGGGCTAAGTGTGTATGTGTAAGTATACATGACCAAAGATCACTAACATCAGTGACACTGCTTGGGGCAGCCACATGGTCGTCGGCCACACGACTATGGGTATTCTAAACCTTCCCCTGAACACAGTCTCTCTTCATTTAGCCCCCACACAACTCAGAGTCACGTTAATCAATAATGCTCCTATGATAGGGTGAGTAGTCTCATAGTGGCGTGTAGACTGGTTCGTTGTGGCTGGTAGGTATGCGATGTTCGGCGATGTTCGTGCATCGGAGTGGGTCACCAAAAGTGAAGATGTTGCGATGTTCGGTGAGGACGTCCTGGAAGGCATCACGATGCTGTGGCAGCACTGCGTGGTCGACGTCGTCGAGTATTGGTGGTCAAGGACACAGTTGGTGATATCCGACGTGATATGCTGTCTTATGATTAACACGCTCAAAATTGATTCGTTTGCGCGGGGGTTCGATTACAACATTGTGTTCTAGTATCCATGGTATCCCGAGAATGAGAGCCTCGCAGAGATAGTTCACTATTGTCACTGGCACTCGTATATCCGTCTCCTAACTGTCACTAACACTGTCATGGTGCCAAATGTTCGGGCTGTCACGCCATTCGTGGCTACTTGCACGTGGTGACCTGCGTCGCGCTGGTCTGGAGGTACTGTGTCTGCGCTCACAAAGTTCTGAGAAGCGGTGGTATCGATTAAGGCAACAGTCTGTTTTTCGTTTTGTGAAACTAGGATGTGTAGTAAGTTGTCAATATTCGTAGTTATTTGGCCGAGATGTGGCATCTGAGATTTGAGGTTAGCCCTAACTCTGTTAGTTGTGGGGGTTGGGTAAAGGGGACCGCCTACCCCGTCTGTCCATTTCTCTGTTTGAAGGTGTTCCGCTCTTGTTGTTTCGGACACTGGGCATGCCAGTGCATTTGTCGGCCAGGACAGTATATGCACGGGCCGGGTGGTGGTGGCTTCCTGTCACTTGTGCCATTTATGCATGGCTGATGGCTTGCATTGCTGTCATCTGTGCTCGTGCACTCTTCCCGGTCCAGTGTGCGCTTCGGGTCGGTCTTTCGTGCATCGACTTGACAATTGTCGGTGCCTGGTGCTGTTGGTGCATTGTGCGCATCCAGTCGTGTTTGCTTACATCTGTCGTGTCCTGCGCATTTCTGACGGCTGTGCGGATGTGTATATCGCAGGCCTGAGGGCTGTGCGATACTCCAGGAGGACCATCTGGAGCAGTGACACCAAAGCATTGGCGGCAGGCATGTGCACAAATAAGTAAATTAGCAAGTTCCCCCTTTTGGTGTACGAATCTTCCTAGATCCTCCCCTGTCCCTTGGCATTCTTTGAAGATACTTAATTGGGTTGTCAACATTGCTAATGTACTCGTGTACCGGGCTGAGAACCGTTCCACGAATTCTTCCCAGGTCATATGGTATTCGATGTTCGACCGCCACCAAGAGTGGGCACCACCGGACAGCTGTCCGCCTACCACACTTAGCCACTCCAGAAGTAGTACCTCGTACCTACTGAGTCTCTCAACAAACGATTCGAGGAAAGCGCACAGGTCTTCGGTACCAAGACCGCTGAAGATTGGTAGGCTCTGGAACCTCGGTAGTGTAACAGTTGTTGTGGCATACTGTGACATTGCATGCGGGGTTCGCAGCGTGATCATGTAGGATAAATATGGTGACGCGAATTGAAGGTCGACTTGCGGCGGCAGTGGCATTAACACTGATTGGTTTGGTGTTGGCTGTATGTACCATTTCGGATGTCCGATTGTGAAGGCCATTGCTGTGTTTGTGCTGTGCGCACAACTGTGGCACTGGAACTGTCCCCCCTGAAAGTCAACCCACTCGCAGGTCGTCATACAGGTGCAGTGATATTGTCGCGCACACACGTAGATCACTCTGCTGTTGTCACATTCTGTGGCATCGCATTCTACTGATACACGAGTGTTCCGTTTGAGGGTGAAGTCTGTGGGTGTGTTCAGGTCGACTTGTGCTAGGTCATGCTCAAGTGTGCACTAAGTGCATCGGAATTGTCCGTTCCGACTTAGCAGCTGTTCTGTGATGCACAGTGATGCGATGAGAGGGAAAGTCGTTACTGCACAGTGTACAGGACACCAGGTCTCGCCCTGTTCCCTCGCATGTGCTGCGCTCGTCGAGCACGGGGGTGTTGGGTAGTATTACCGGTAAGCAATGGCAAATATTATTTCTAAGGTCGTATTTGGCGAACAGGTTTGCTGCACTTATCTTGTCCAGCACGGCTGTGTGGATATCTTTGCAGGAGCTGCGGCTCGCCTGCTTGTGCATTGCCTCGGCGCCCGGAGGCTGGTCGATCGCTAACTATAGATGTGCGGACCGCTTAAGGCATGTATGTGTATTACAAAGTGTGCCAGTAATGAATCAATAAGTATGTAGTGACATCTATTCACATGAGTGAATTATTTGGCAATGGCCACTTCATGGCAATTTAGGAACTAGTTCCACCAACCAGCCACTTTACAGCCCTGCAGCAACACATCTCGATGTGGAGGAGACAGAGGGGACTCGCCTCACGGGCAATAGACCTCCAGCCATCACCAGCAGCAGCCATCACTCTCCAGGGCTTAAGTAAGACAGCTCTCCCCCCTTTGCACTCACCACAAACAAATCAATTGGCGCCCTGCAAGGTATGGCAACACCGATGTGAGATCAACATGTTGCCAACAACATCAGGTATGTGAAGAAGGTGTTTGAACTGTCGAGTGAAATTTTAAGCAAACTTTCCACAGTGTACAAGTCAGTGACGGGACAGTGCAAAAACTCTCGGGACAAACAAGGAGAGAGTGTATGTGAAAACGCGCGCGAAAAGCGAGACAGCACGACGAGACAGGCAGGCCATGCGCATACCGAAAAATTCGACTTCTCGGCGCGAGGCTAGCACAGCCCAAAAATGCAAACTTCAGCCGGACTAGCAGCTGCACTGCACCACACCTGCATCAGGCTGGTCAGCAATACAAATATTCGTGACTTCGGACGCGCGGGGTCAATTTGCCAGGCGACAGCACAGATGGGAAATTACGCCTCTGGGAGGCAACTGAACATGCGGACCACACATGCAGGACATCTGTCTCACGAACCTCACTCGGGCTAAAGGCGGAAATTTGCTGGAACTGTATGCGGCAGCAGGACAGCATCGGGTTCCTCAAACCACTGCTAACCACACCATGTCAGTGCAACACAAGTAGACAATGGTAGCAGTTCAAACATCAATGACAGTACGACAGCAGTGCAGTATCTTCCTATGGTGTGACGGCAACTGACTGCCAACACTCAACTGCAGGACATGCAGGAGTCAATATCATGTGCACTGCGTAACACCACATGAGGTGAAAAGTGTGCATAACAGACAATTCACATGCGCGAGGTGCGAACTAGGGAGCAAACAGGACATTCACAACTTATTGAGGGGGAAAGAAGAGCAGTCTACACGCTGAAAAACAGCCAGTGTGTTATGGCACAGGGGCCGATATGTGTAAGTGTGAGACGAATAGATACCAAGCACACCAGTGGTGTGTACTGCAGAACGAGTGGCCGACACCGACAGATACAGGGTTTAAATGTCATGAATGCATGCGACGAAGCCTTATCAATGCACAAATAAAAGGACAGAACACACAACACAGACTACACCCACGGACACACTTAGTGCAACCACCCACGTCACCAAACAACATACCGAACGCGAGACAAGTGTGCGCAGAACAGGAAGCTCGAACACCAAAATCCACCAAGCAAATTTCAATCATTACCTAACAATTCTTGAGCAACAACAGAAGACCTACAATCAATCATAGAAGACTGCGCAATCAGACTACACCGGTACGCCATGTATGAAGATGAGTGGCCTAGTTGTGTAGGGAACCAGCCGTCAGGCGACGCGAGCAATGGTTTAAGTCAGTAACATATTATGGTATGAAGTGGGACGATTCATTTGCGATTCACCAGCACGTTTATGTATTTATAAGTGCACAGCCATGCAGCGCTTCAAACACAGCAGCTAGGCGAGTCACTTATCACTTTTGCTATGCGAAAAATATACTTGATCAAAGAGTACCATCGCAGTATGTCGAGGACAGATGTGCTCGTGGTTGTAGCTTCTATAGTGTTGCCGGAATTCCGCAGTGGAATTGCACCCTTAATACACAGTAGTTATGAGAACTTCATGTGCTCTGTAATGGTCATAGACAGTCACTTATACGACGACTCGGTACGAGCTAGCACGAGCTACACCGAGCCACGTCCTCACAGCAGCAGCAATGCTGCAGGGGGCGACAGCGATAAGGCAGACAGGACACGCCAGATCCACGCACACAAGAGCATGCCAAAGCCAGAGAAAACTAGCTAGGCCTACATCAAGAAAGTGCAACACGACAAGAGAAGACAGTGGGACAAAACACAGAAGCCACATTATCCCTGCAGGTACTGTCCCGGGCAATAGCTTTACCATTGGCACAGTGATTGTCCCAATGCACAGGAGCGCCCAGCGGGAGGCGGAGGAAGGCCGCGGCCAGTGGGAAATGGGAAGCGGGGGTAGGACGGCCGGAAGTCGCCCTTCCCCCATCCAACTCAACAGACATGAACTGGACTCTGCAGCAGGTACTACTCGATCAGTCTAACATAAACAGTACCCAGAACTGTACATTAATCTGCATTCCAATTTCTATCAATGATGATATGTGATATAATCTTGTTGATACAGCCACTACACACAACTTTGTCTGCCCACATTCTGTAGACATTCAGAATTTAAACCAGCATGAACAAATGGTGCAACTTGCTACAATTGTCTCCAGTGGTGAAGTAATGGAACAGGCCAACATCACATTCAAAATACGCGACATTGAGACACAAACAGTGACCTTTGTAGTACGTGAATTGAGGGAAGATGCTATCTTGAGATTGACTTGGTTAACCGAACAAAACACCATTGCAGAAACTGCCACCAAGCAAATACATTTCGGGCTAAAAGAACACAGAACTGTGTATAACCTTGAACCCAACACACAAACAACAGTAAACCTAGAAGACCTAGATCATTATGCACCACCTCAATACCACACAGCAATGCAGAAGCTCTTATACGAGCACAGAGACGTTTCCGCGAGTGTCGACCCACTTAAGCGTACCAATATCACTGAGCACGCCATTGAAACGGAACACGACAGACCACTGTTCACAAACCCGCGAGAATATCTACAAACCATGGGCGAAAATAGTTAAACAACAGATAACGTTGATGCTCGCCGATGGCATAATTGAATCCTCAGACAGCCGGTACAATTCCACCATAGCCTTAGCTCCTAAAAAAGACAGCACATGGAGATTTAACGTGGATCTGAGGCCATTAAATATAGTCACTAAACCAGCAGCTCCACCATACATCAGTGTCAAAACAAGTCTCAATATATTGTGACGTCGACCGGTCCTCACAGGTGTTTGCATGGCGAACTAGGCTACGTTTGGTCAGCATAATGGTGGTGAGAAGGGCGCCAGCATAGTCTGCACTCGGACTAGCACGAGACTCTTGTGTTTGTAGGGTCGTGGTCGAACACCCGGGCTAAATACCTGTGAGGGGTCTGTCTAGCTGACTGCGATGAATACAGTTACCTGTCGGACATTTTATGGGCCTGTCCATGCCACAACCACACTGTATGAAAGCACTGACTCTAGTCACCTATGGGCTGGTGACACGCCAAGGGTGAAATGGATACTCTTAAGTGGAATAAAAGAAAAACTCACCAATTGAACAGTTTCCTGAACATATATATTACCTGGAATGTAATGATGATGGTACAACAGCCGGGTTAGCGGACGCGCGAATTAGGCCTCGCGGG
>PNEQ01059437.1:0-10253 GCA_003012365.1 Medauroidea extradentata
GCAAACTGGGAAGTTGAAAAATGTTAAGGTAGTGTTCTTCCCTCCCAACTGCACTAGTAAACTTCAGCCACTGGACCAGGGTGTCATTGCTCAAGTTAAACGACACTACAAAAAACAGCTGGTGCAGTATCTGCTACGACAGATGGAATCCACAAAAGACACTGCAGCACTGAAGTGGAATCTACTACAAGCAATGCACTGGTTGTGCTATTCATGGTACTCTGTTCCTTCTACCTCAATTGCGAACTGTTTCGTGAAAGCAGGATTCCCTTTGGACATAGCTGAGGTTACTGATACACAAGATGCTTCAGAAGAACAAGTGATTGAATGGGGAGAGATTGCTAAGAACATGACTTTGGGTGAAGCGTCATTTAAAGAATTTGTTGAAGTTGACAGCCTAACCACTTGCCCTCCACCAGAGAACACATCACAAGTTGCAATTAATGATGCTTCTGAAGTAGAAGAGAATGAAGATGAAGTAGAAGGTGAGCCAGAAATGAAGAAACCAAAACGTGAAGAAGTTATCACAGCATTGAACATTCTGGGAGGTTTTTTCTCACTTCTGAAGGACTGGCCCATCACATGACAAATTTTCAAAAAATTGAAAATGATGTCTTAACAGAAATGAGAAACACAAAAAAACAAGCTGTGATCCAAGACTTCTTCTCCAGGGTTTAATTTAAATTTTTAAATAAACAGTAAATTAAATTTTTTGTGTGTCGACCAGTAAACATAACTTACCTAGTGTAGTAAAAATATTGTCTGTCGAAATTGTGGCAAAAATGTCGCAAAGCCAATTTTACGTACTTTTTTTTAATTTTTGTGTGAGCTTCACTGTAAAGAACTTCACTATTACAAACAAGCATAATCCTGGTCCCCTCAGGTTTGTTATAGTGAAGCTTTACTGTATTATTACAATCTGACGCATTGAGTTTTCCGCCACAACACCTTAACTACACTCAGAACATTCATACGCACATAGTCTGCAGCAGTTTTCGGGAAATCAGAAAGTTAGTAGACAATCTCCTTTTCCGAGGGCGACATTAAATTTTCACAAGCCTGAACAATTCAGTACTGACAGAAATGCCAAATGTGCTTCTCAGGAATGGATGCATTGGTTTTGAACTTTTGAAAATTTTATTAGAACGTTTGAAAAATCTACAGATGAAGATAAGTTAAAATTCTCATTAATTATGTTGGTCATACGGTGTTCAACTTTATATCTGATTGTGTTACTTATGAGATAGTTGTTGAATTCTTACAAACTGTATATACATCAAACAAACCAAATGAAGTTTTCACCAGACACCAATTAGCTTCTACGAAGCAAGAAACTGGCGAGTCAGTAGATCTATTATTGCAAAATCTTCAGTTATTAAGTAGAGAGTGTAACTTTCGTGCTATCATTGCTAGTGAAAATAAAGACGACTTTATTCAAGATACTTTCATAGGTGGTCTTAAATCATCTGAAACACACCAACATCTCTTAGAGAATAATGTGCTAAAGCTAGAAGAGGCTGTTTGTCAAGCTCGATGTCTGGAATCTCTGCAAAAACAGTCTGTTACATATTTATTTGCATTCAGTTAAGTCCATGCAAGCCAGTATAGCTTTTGGGATATGGAACATGTCAGTTTTGAATACAAGTAACCTAATGTTTACATCAATCATGGGTAGAAGGAAAGCATATTTTTTACATTAATCACAAGGAAATACTACAAAAATAAAAACAGTATATAACGCACAAATCAGTTATGAATGTAAGTAAACATAATAATTACAGCAGGATGTTTACACAATATCTAGGTGTGTATCCACTCAAGCGAGAGTAGTAACAATAGGATACATTTATACAAGAGTACAATTAGATTATTGACCATGCAACAAAAACAACAGACAGCTTTATTTCTATGTACATCAAAATTAATATAATCAGACCATGTTGCAGGTCTTTCGACACACCTACATACCAAACTATAGCGTATGAGGTACTGCACATTAGAAACATTAAATTATATTAAATACTGTACAATAGGTATATACATTGGTAGTGACCCTGTATGGTAATCTCCATGTACACCAGAATTATTTACAGGATATGTATTTATACAATTATGAACTTATTTCTTGTGTATTAAGTGTTCCTTATACAGTAGAGTCTCATTATAGCGAAATGTCACGGTTCTGAGCTAGAACTTCGCTATAGCCGAATTTGGCCGATTCTGACCCCTAAACCCAAAAATTGCATTAAAATTGCCATTAAACTTATTTAGTTACAAAGCAGTACAAGTATGCGCTGGTTACAATGATACCCAACAAGTATAAGTGCAACTGTTCGCTTATACCAAACGGGCCAAAAACTCCGCAGCGTCATGTAAGTATGGCTGTCAATCACCGGACCGCCTCAACGGTGTCCCGCCGCGCAGGTGCGCAGCAAGAGTGCACACGACGGCAGTCAACATGAGGGAAGCAAAATCTTCACACGTATTGCGGACGCCCGAAGATAGCTGAAGTGTACGATGTGACTTCGTGAATCTTCAGGTTTCGCACCCCGAAGATAGCCGATTCAGACATCGCGGCTTCGTGTATCTTCGGGTTTCGCGCACCCGAAAATAGCCCATTCTGATAACGCCACTATGTGTATCTTCGATTTTTTAGACACTTTCACACATGCAAAAACTAAACATGTGTTTTTTCAAAGTTTTTGACAACTGTAAGTTGCTCTGATTTACAAGTATCTTATTTTTGCGTGTTGGCCGAGCAGCAGGCACATTACATCATGCTGGGTGGTCAGCCCTGTGAGTCACCCAGTGATGTCATGGGTTTTCGCAACTATGTCGCAACTCCTGAGAGACGTAATTGTGATTCCCCGATGATGCCAGTGCGAATATGTGACTATCAACAGTCATGAGTGAAGTGGTGTCGGTTTTTAGACCACAGGTCACCATGTTTTATCAGCCATTGAAGTCACTGTAGGGTCAGTATAAAAGTCTCGGTACTGCACAACATGAGTCGAGTATTGCAAAGTCTTGTGCGGAGTCGGGAGGTGAGCGTCTTGTGATAGTCTTGTGGAGTCTTAGTAGTGAGTCGTGAAAATGAAGTGAGACCGAGAGTGATGTGAGACAGCGCCCTTAGGGGCGGCGTTGCCACTGGGGTGGCGATGGACGTCGTGAGAAGTGACGGGCAGAGAGGAGACACAGGCCGCGGCGCAGAGCTGAGGACCCAACGCCTTGAGGGCGGTATCACGACGGCGTCGAGGCTGATGTAACATCGGCGGAACTGACAAGGTGTGACATCACGAGGATGGCAACATGGCGGCAGTGGTCTGTGTCGAGGCTGAGTAGCATCAGCGCCCTGAAGAAGGGACAGACAACACTCGGGTGTTGTGTCTGCGCGACTGAGCTGATGAGGTGTAGCGTCTCGAGGATGGCAACACGGCAGCGGTGGTTGGTGTCGAGGCTGTGTGACGCCAGTGGGCTGCAGGAAGGACGAACAACACTTGTGGTGTTGTGTTGGAGTGCTACAGAGGCAGTGAGCTGTGGAGAACAACACTGACGGTGTTGTGTCGAGGAGGGCAGTAACTGGCTACTTGAGGAGACTGTCTGCCTGGTAATTCAAGAGAAGGAGTGCTTAGAGAGTTCGCTATTGGTCCTGCTCGGAGGAGGTGCTAAGCTTGTGCAGAGAGATGATCTTTGAAAGAACTGTGCAATGGGAGTTCATGACTGGATTCAGTTTCTTGGACGTACTCCATTGCAAATTGAATGACTGTCAAAGAAGACTAAACAAATAAAAGAAAACCGTAATATAAGCAGAGTATGCTTTAGTCAGCAAGATACATATACAACAAGAAATTCCAAAATGGAATCTGGTCAAATAGAAACAAAGAACAAACAGATAATAAATGAAAATAATAACAAGTAAAATAAAAAACCAAGTAACGTGCGACACAACGATGAGATGAAACAAAAAACACAGCAAATATCAGACACGAACAGAAAAATAACAAAAAGACACAACAAATAGACGAGACAAAACGCAACAGATAACAGACATATACAGAAAAGACAAACGACACAATGAAGAGACGAAATAAGAGACAGTAGTTTTCCAGACAGACAGTGTTACGACATTTCGGGAAATGGAATCTGTTTCCGTCATCTGGTAGACACACAGGGTTCAGGAACACGAGTGCGACTGATGAGGAGAATGGAAAAACCATGGGTTTATATAGGGTAAGTCCACTTATCGTGCTCAGCCAATGGGAGATGAGCTGTCTCCTGATTGGTCGCGCAGCATAGATTGACTGGTTGTGATGGGTTGAGTGTGTGTTTTGTTTTGTGCTGTAAAGTTGTTTCTTTCTTAATCAATGGGATCCACATATTTTTTAAATTCAATACTCTGTTGACTGAAAATATTGCTATTGCTAATAATAAAGGCTGATTCTTTGATTTTTCTTTTACCTAATTTTGTCAGTTTCTTGTGTAAGTGGTTTCGAGTCTTCCCAAAGAATTTTGTGGCTATTTTGCCATGCATGCTCGGCCAGTCTAGATTTTTGGGTTTCGTCTTTCTTACAATTGTTTTTATGTTCTATGATACGTGTTTAAAGAGCTCTGCCAGTTTCTCCAATATACATATGACCACATTCGCAGGGTATCTGATATACACAGTTGTGAGTTTGTAATTTTTCAGTGGCTGGTTTTACCCTGGTGACCATACTTTTGATAGTAGATTTGGATCGGAATGCTGTTTGAAGTCCGTATTTGTTTCCCAGACGTCTTATTTTTTTCTGAAAGGCCTCTAACATACGGAATAACTAGGGTTCCTGCTGAATTTTCGGTTTCTGTGGGCTTAAGTGTTCTGTTAGGTTTCACGTGCTGTTTGATGGTATTTGCCGGGTAACCATTGGCTGCGAGTTCTTTTTTTATTTGGTTGTGTTCTATCAGTACAGATTTCTTGTTGGAACAAATAATCTCAGCTAGGTTAGCTAGTGTGCGAATTATGCCAGTTTTTGTGCTTTTAGGGTGGTTGGAAGCAAAATGTAGGTATTGGCCTGTATGTGTAGGTTTCCTGTATACTTTAGTTTCCAGACTGCTGCTTCCCCTGCTAACTAGTACGTCCAGAAAAGAATGGTGCCATTGGTTTCTTTTTCATATGTGAACTTGATTGATGGCCTCGATGAGTTTAGGAAGTTCACAAATTCCTCCAGGGTTTCAGGTCCATGTTGTCAGATAGTGAAAGTGTCATCTACGTACCGAAGCCAGATTTTAGGAGTGGTATTGCTTTTGCTATGCCATGCCATCTGTTTGTTTGTAGAAACTGTCATTTAACTGGAAATATGTCGTGGTGACGCAAAGGGTAATCATGTCCATGATGGATGGAATTAATTGGTATGGTTGTTCTGTTTTTTACAGTTGCGTCAGCTTCCAACTTGGCCTTGACAATGTTGAGAGTTTCAGCCACAGGTACGTTAGTAAAAAGGCTTTGGACATAGAAACTGACTAGGACGTCGGTGTTTTCTTTTTTCAAAGTTTTGGCTATGGATATGAAATGACTAGTCTTTGACAAAAGTTGGTGTCTGGCCTGCGAGAGGTTCAACAATTTTCTGGAGATATTTTGATAGTTTTTGGCAAGGAGCATTGCAGCAGCTGATGATCGGGCGCAGAGGTATGTCGGGCTTATGGATTTTTGGAAGGCCATGTGTGTGGGGTGATCTACTGCTGTGTGGTGTCAGTTCTGATCTTGTTTTATGTGGGATGTGGCTTTGATGTTTTTTCAAAGTTTGATACACTTTTTGCTCAATGCTGGCAGTGGGGTCTTTTACAAGATGTGTGTATTGTTCAGTGGTGATCAGGTCTGTGATTTTTTGTCAGAGTCAGATTTATAGAGTACTACAGTAGCACGACCCTTGTCTGCCGGAAGGATTACAATGTCAGGGTTGGATTTCAGAGTTTTGATTTCTTTGAGTTCATCGTAAGAGACATTTGGTTTTGGTGAGCCAACTGAGGTAATCGCTGTGCGCACAGTCCAGCGAAATTCGTCTTGTTTAGCTGCAGGGAGTTTGTATATTGCGCTCTCGACGGATGAAACTATGTCAAGGACAGGAATGTGTCGTGGCTTGTGGAGCAATGCAGAAATTGAGGCCTTTTTGCAAAACACTTTCCTCGCAGTTGGACAAGTTTCTTGAGGATGCATTAATGACTGTGTTAATACTTTTTGGTGTGGAGTGGGTTTTTGTGTTCACTGTACTGGTAAGTTTGGAAAATTTATCTTTTTGCCTTTCTTTGCACCTAACAGATTTTTTCTGGACAAGATTCGCGATAGACTGATATATGCAATTAAAATCTGTTGTACTGATGATGGACTGTATTTCAAGCTGTATTGCAGATATTTCATTGCTCAGTTGTGATTTTTGACAGTGCTAGGCAGAAATTCTTTCTTTCAGCAGCTTTTGACTGGCTTTCAGGGCTATTTTTTGAGCCTGTTTACACTAGGAAAGATGAGGTGGATGGTGAAATGAGATGGGATTGGCCGGCAGCTCCGGCCTATCAGAATGGCGGCTCAGTGAGCCTGTTTTCGCCAGTTAGGCCTGAGCGCCCCTGGTGGCGACAAGTAGAACAAAGCTAGTTTGTCCGATTGCCGAGCTGTTAGGGATATTCCTGCGTCAGGCAAGCCTGGCACAACAATATCCAAAACAAATACAAATGTAGCCTCTTAAAATCTTTTGAACAAACAATTCGATTTTAAAACATTTTTTTTTAAATGCTTCAACTTCCAAAAGTCTACCAGTAATAATAAAATATTTGTGTCGAAATTAATAAATTTACCAATTTCTTAAGGCATGTGTAAATGTTATGAATTATCTACTAACTTTATTGCAACAAACCTCTTGTCTATTTGAATAATATCGTCGGCTATCTAGTGGTCGTATATGGCACTTGCCTAGAATTCCACTACGTCCGTGGGAGCTCCTGCTTGGATATCCAAGATTGCACCTGCTCGGGCATCCCAGGGAGCATCTAGAAATCCAGTACGTTCGTGGGAGCTCCTGCTCGAATATCCCAGGGAGCACTTGCTCGGGCATCCCAGGGAGCACCTGCTCGGGCATCCCAGGGAGCATCTGCTCGGACATCCCAGGGAGTGCCTGTTGGGACATCTCAGATAACTCCTGCTCGGACATCCCAAGGAGTTCCTCAGAGGAGCTCCGTGGGAGCTCCCTGCTCGGACATCCCTTGGAGCTCCCCAGATGAGGAATTTAGAATGACCCGATTCCGTCTTCCAATGAGATTCCTGGGATGTGATGTACTTTTCGAGGAGGTACTTGGGACGTCTTAGGGACATGGTTTTTCAGAGCTCCCGGACACCCTAAATATCCATCCCTAGGACATCCCGAGGATCGCATGTACCTGGATATACTCAAAGGATGTCCCTAGGACATCCTGGGGACTTGCTGTGCTAGTAGGGATGTAACTTTTATCAAAAACAATCTGCAGCATTTCTGGAAGTCATTTACTTTTTCATGCTGGCACTGAATTTCTGAACGTGAAAGATGGTGCACGACACCAACACCAAGATAAAACTGAAACAGGGGAACAAACTTTTATTCGTTGTTAGGATTAATGTTTTGAAGGCCAGTTCGAGATACATAAGAGTTAACCATGTAGGAAGACAACAATTCCTTGTACAGTATGATGAACATACAGTATTTTCATCAAGAGTAGTAGTTACAACCACCTTTTCAGATTGAAAGTACTGGTTTACAGAGGAAATTTTGGGCAAAACCCATGCTAAGAAAAGGAAAAATTGCCTTTTAGAATTAATCATTAAGAGATGTATGTGCTCTTCTGCAACAAGCCTTTATTCAAGCCATTTGGAATCAAAGTAGAGGCAAAGTGGATCCCACTGTTCAAGGAAACGATTGACCACTGCAGTCTAGGACAACCATCGTGTTTGCGAGGGGTGTGAAATTCTGTACATATCAAATTTCAAGAAAGCCTGAAATTAAATAAATACTAGGTATCGTTTATATCCCACAGATTACAATAGTAAGAAAAAAACTGTGTAGTTTTGCAGTATTAAATTTCTTACAACAGTCAACAGATGCCGCAAATTATTATTATAAGTCAAAGATGCCAGTGTCATAGCAACAGGTGTCAGAGGATGTGTGTTTGTGTATGTGGTGTGAGCGAGCAGATGCTGTGTGCATTATCAATCCATTCCTCACTTACAGCACTGCCTGTATTTAAGTAGTTTACATTTAGAGCTTATTTTCCTAATTTGCATTAAATTCTTTACTTATTTTTTATTTTCTAAAGTAGCAAAATTATGCTATTTTTGTGTAGCATATATACATTTATATGCTACATGTTACAGCAACTATTCTCCGTTCACTCTTAGAGTTTTAGGATAAACAAAGCAAATTATAAACAAACATGTTCATTGGCTGCCGACCGCCGTGCACTGTGATCTTTAGGCGTATTTTAGCGGTTGAATTGGTAGCGGTACCTGTGAACAGAGCATTTTAGCGCTCCTGTTTACAAGGGTGTTTGCAAACATGCTGCAACCAGGCTGAGGGTGTTTGCACGTTTCTGGCAACCGAGGCAGGAGGACGGTTACAGGGTTTGTTCACAGGGTGTTTACCTTTACTTTTATTTCCTGTTTTGTTTCGAACAAATCTGAAATCAAAACAAACTGTATTTATGTGAAATACGGACGAAACTTAAGTTATTTTAAAATAAAATGATGTAATATAAATTTTTCACCATATGCAGGTACTTAATTAAATTTACTCCTACAATTTATTATGTTGTACATGTAAAAAAAATGGTGAAAGCCGCCTATTTTCCAATAACCGTATTCGTGAAGAAGTATTTTCCTTTATACAGTCCAATTCTATTCCTGATAAGGCAATAGCAAGTACACAATAGACGGCTTGGCCCGGAGCATTCGCACATTGAATCATGGGTAGAATCAGCTGTCAAAGTACAAACAATCGCGACAGACTGCTGCGTTTGAATGGGCGGACGATTTATTTTCTTTAAATAGTCAGAAAATAACTTATATAAATCATGGATTCGGAGACCTAATAATGTTCCTGTAGCCTCGTTTGTCTGTATAAATGAAGACGATCAGTTAGTTGGAGAGTTGAGACGATGGCTCACTGTGGCTTGCTATGGAAGGGTAGCAAAACCGAATTTATAAAAAGGACAAATAAAAAAAAATATGTGTGCATGTATGTGATATTAAAACAATACCTACAGTACCTATTTCATCTAGGCAAAGCTGCTGTGGAATATTAGGGCCTGCTGAAATCTTGGACAATAGTAAGAATATTTAAAATGTTGGAACTTTCAGTGGTTGTGAGTGGTCAATGTTATAATTTGTCAGGTTTTGTAGGGCTAAGTGGTTATTTATTTCATTTCCTTCATCTTGCAGACTATTTTTTTTGTGTTGCTACTGAAAGTAGTAATTTTTAATCTCAGGTTTGCACAAAAGGTTTTGACCATATAATTTTAGATGAGCATGGCTTAAAATAGTTGAACACTTTATATATCATGTGAAAGTAGTATTTACGAAAAGTTACCCCAGAATTCAAATTTTTGGTACACTAAACATGTGGTAGTTAGGTGCAGAGGAAGGCTGCGAGATGGGTGAAGGGTAGGTCTAAGTGGAAAAGGCAGCCTGGGCAGGAGGGTGAGGAGGAAAGTAATTATAGAACATCAGTGATGAAGGAAATGGAATGGAGATCGTTGAGTGACAGGATGAGAGTTGAAAGACTGGTTAGGTTTTACAGGACAGCAAACTGTGAGGGTGGATGGGGAAGTCTAGGTTTCTAACTAACGGAGGGTTCAAGGGGAGAAGAAACAATAGTGTTACAAGCTTGCGGGCTAGGTACGTTTTGGGGCTGGAGGTCTTTTATAAAATAAAGAAAATAAAGCTAATCTAGTTTATTTACAACTGTATATACAAAAAAAAATCTATGTCTATAAAGATTTATCACAATAAATGGCAAACAGAAGAAACAACTACTACTTACATAAAGGAAAAAAAAAATACATGTACACAAGTTCTCTGTCTATAGAAAGGTTACTAGTCACTCACAATGGTGGACCCAAAGAAATAATACCGCAGAATCTTTCTGGCCTAGAATCACCTTCTTCCTCCTACTTGCTGCGGTCCCACTCGCTGGACGCCCTTGAACAGTCGTCGCAATCCAATACTCGTCACTATCACTTCAGATCACACTAGGCACCTGCCA
>PNEQ01059444.1:0-14093 GCA_003012365.1 Medauroidea extradentata
AACTTACGCATGTAGACACTGATATAGGACTGATCAGCATGATGGCTAGGCTTAACAAATATTTTCTAAATGTGTTTCGTTCCGAAATTATTGTGTATACTTTGAGGTGGTCAACATAAGATCGATCTGTGATCGACATATTTCAGTTTTTGAAAAAAGACTCTGAGCTTAATAATAAAAACAATAAAACTGCCAGGGGGTCGGATAGGGGTCGGAAACTGATGATGCGACCCTAAACCCATTTTTTTCAAAATCACGAAAAATTTTTAGTGCGCGAAGTAACTTGCCGACTGTGTGCAGACCAAAATAAAAACAATACCTACTCAAGACGTATTAATTCGACTTCTCTGCTCACCAGAAAATAAAAATAAACCACACAAATATAATCACAACTTCTTGTCGGCAAGGAAAATGAGTTGCGTGAATGTAACGCGACATATTTCTGGTGTCGGGCGTAGTACAGTAAAGTGTTGAATGTAGTAACTGTAATTTTTTAGCGCATGATAATATATTTTCAGCGTGTTGCTACGCAAAATCACGGTAAAACGAAACTTAGTAATATTTTAATTGTACGGCATCTTTATTTTTGATTAAATAATATACAAAGTGCCTAAACAATTCCTACAATTTTGTTCTATTAAAGCAAAAATGTTTCCCGATCACGCTGAAATAAAAAAACATTGCGCAATTACTGGGTGTATTTTCTCCCGAAATTACAGCTATGAAAAGCAGTGAATATAAATTAAAAATTGTAGACGTATACACAATAATATTGGATTTATCATTTCTTATTTAAAAATTATAAGTAGGCTCTCAAAACAATAGGTAATTAATGCATCATATTATACACACGTGAAACAGTCACATATTGAGCACAAATGGTAAACAGTTAATTATGGCCTTTAAACACATGCAGTACAGAAAATTAATAACTGCCGAGAAGTGTATGTGTACTTACATATCAGATATGGCTGTTGCACTGATGTAAAGGGCCGCAGTTTATTTGGTCATGTTTGCTTCAAGCATGGGTTTGTTTTGGCAGGTATGTATGTAACAGAACATTCTAGCTTGGGCCCTTCTGTAATAAGCTGGCACTTTTTGATAGTTGTTCACGTTGATTAAGGACGACGGGAAAAGGAAATTTTTCTACACACTGCACGCAATTTCTGTTGCACAAATTATATTACAAACCCGGGAGCAAAGTTTTAAATTAAATGTGTCCAATCACAATACATTTCCGTGACATGCGTTTTAATCTGGTACAGTTCTGAAGTCAGTTCGCGGTAACGAAAAAACATAATGTAAACACAGTTTCACACGAAGTTAGTAACTGAAGTTATTGTTTTTTAAAGCTCAGATATAACACAACATATCTAACGCAATGTGGAAAAAAAACTGCAGTGCAATTGTTTGTTATTCTCGATAAAATTATTTAAAAAAAAAAAAATCTTTTATTGTGGCCTGCTTCTGTTAGCACATTCTCCGCGCTACATAACGCTGGAGGGATTGAAAGCTGTCCTTGACGTTCATTGGAGGGTCCGGGTCAGTAGCAAACAGTTCTTCCAACACTTGTAGCGCGTTCAAGCAGGCCTCCCTGGAAGGCTGGGCCTTGCTGTCTCTTCCTCACTCTTCCCTTCATCTGACGAGTCGTTTTGAGTGATGAAGTCGTCATCTCCGCGTTTGCCCCAGACTGCCACGTCGTCATCTGCGCACACAAACTCCTCGTACGTACAGTCCGGGGCAAGCCTCTTCCACATAGTCTCATTGCATGGAGCCACATAAGCGGCACCGAGTTGGAGATTGGCAGATGGGCCAGACTGGGGGGCAGACGACAGGCCAGGTTGTGGGGCTGACGACGGGCCAGGCTAGGGCTCGGCATCACACACGTCCATCACGCCGGCGTCGTCGACATCTTCCTCAGCATCCACTGCTGCCAGAAGAGCAGGTAACGGGGCTTCGCCGACAATTAAGTGGGTATGCCGGAAGCAGTTGCGGATTGTCTCCGCGCTGATGCAATTCCACGCCCTTGCAATATCGTGCATCGCAGTGAAAACATCCCGCTTCTTGATGTCCCGCCCAAGGTCAAGGTCCCTCACCATGCTTGCCACCCGTCGATTGGCGAAGTGCACCTTCATGGCTTTGATCACGCCCTGTTCTATGGGCTGCAGGGCACTGGTTGTGTTTGGCGGCAAAGACACTAGTTTTACGTTAGTAAGCTTGTCAACTTCTGGGTGGGCGGGGCAGTTGTCGACGAACAGCACTGCTTTTCTGTTCTGGCAAGCCATATAAGCGTCGAACTCCTTGACCCACTTCGTGAAGATCAACCATGTCACCCATGCCTTCTTGTTGAAGTCGTACCGACATGGCAGTACGGTGTGGCCCTTGAACGCCCGAGGCTTTTTGTACTTGCCGATGACAAGTGGCTTCAGCTTGTGTGTACCATCCATGTTGGAACAGACGAGAACAGTGAGGCGCTCCTTACTCTTCTTGCCACCCGCGCATTTCTCCCCCTTCACAGCAAGTGTCCGGCTTGGCAACATGTTGTAGAACATGCCCGCATCATATGCATTATAAACGTCGCATGGATCGTAGTCTTTGAGGATCCCCTGCAGTACAGGCAACCAGTTACCAACGGCATCTACTGGCAATGACCCGCTTTCGCCGCAAACGTTATGGATGGAGATGGTGTGGCGTTTCTTAAAACGGTCGAGCCATCCCTTTGAACCCTTCAATTTTCATTTTTAAAGCGAAGGTGTCGGCCTATTCCAAAATCAAAGGCCCGTTAATAGTCACAGCTTGCGCCCGCTTCTGTGTGGACCAGTCAAACACCGCCTTCTCCAAGTCAGGGTTGTCGGACACACGACGATTCTTGACCTTGTCACAGTGTCCTTCTCTACAGCGTTTATGATCGCGTCTTTGTTTTTTCAACAAAGCGAATAGTGTTGAAGTCGGAATATTGTGACGCCGTGCAATCTCCGACTTGGTCGTCTTGCCTTCCTCCACTTCCTTCATCATCTGCTACTTCTCCAGAAATGTCAACATTTTCCGCTTGGTTCCGCTCATCTTATAAAAGCAAGTGGAAGTCGTATCCAGTAAACGTTCAGAAGTTCGTCAACAATTGACCAAAATACTTAATCAAAACTGTAAATAAAATCGTAATCCAATATAATCGCGCAAAAAGTTCATCAATAATCAATCCAGTCAGTTCAAAATAAAATCCAAAGTCGAAATCCAATAAAACAAAGCCAAGAAACGTATGCAATATCACAAGATGTATCCAAAAATCAAGCTACGCGCAAACTGTGTAAACACACAAAGGCAAGGGCGACGCACGAGACAAACAAAGGGTTTTTTTGTGTCGCCCTCTCATTCGCTGACATTGCTCGGAATCACAAAGGAGGGTATAAGGGCTGAAGAGGAAAACATGAGCTGCTTGGCTATCACTGTTGCTTCGCACGCAGTCGATGTACAGAGCAAGCTATAGGCTGTTCACGGTAAAGTGAACACTTTTCAAAACCATTTCCATGAGAACAGCAATCAATAAATATATTTTGTAGTGGTCGCGAACATTAAATTTTAGTTGAGTTAAAAATATACGCTATGTCTAATATAAAAACGGAAATGTTTATCATAAATAGGCGATGGAAGAATGCAAATTGGCCGATAGAAAACAGTAACTAGGCGCTCAAAAGTGTTTACTTTACCGTGAACAGCCTTTATGCGTAGGCCGTAAACAATGCGCGTGGTGTGAGTAGGAGCAGAAACGGAGAGGGAGAAAGAGGACGGAAGAGAGATGCGTCATCACATTACCTGCTTATCTTCGGTGTTGTGTGCACAGTCTAACTTACCAGGCATGCGGCCTACCTATCCAGGCGCGCGGCGCAAATGTATTTCAGCAGACGTTTTTAGAGTTTTTCGCCAATTTTTTTTCTTTAATAGCTGCGACTTATTTATTAACGGACACCACATCTATTATTATTGCACCCTTACAGACGTATTTTAAAACATCTTTCCTACTTGAAATAGTATTTTTAATGAATGCACTTTTCAATTTTAATTTTTTAAATATTTTTTTGAAGGGGATCGAGAATATTGTCGTAGTTGCGTTGTTGTCGTAGTTGCAGATGTCGTAGCGGGATTCGACTATGTGTATTTTTTGGCAAATTTTTTGTAAATGCGCACCATTGGTTTTGTGTTATGTGGTTGGCTCAAAATTTTTTACTGGCACAGATATGCAAAAGGAAATTGTCAAGAGATACGGTAATTGTACCAATGAAGAGGCAATACAGAGTCAAAGACATTAAAATTAATATTTGGTAAGGCATGAAACCTATTTTACTAAGCTACAAGTTACAAGTAAATTCAATTGTAGCTTGTAGGAAAATATTTATTTCTTTTTCACAAACCTACAAGCAACTTCTACAACCTACAAGTAAATCTCTAAAAGTTACAAGTGATATTTTGAATAGTTACAAGCATTTTCGTTACACAAACATTTATTCCTGTAAAAATACTGGTAAGTAATATTTCAGAACATTGTAATATCTAAAATGTTAGTAGTGTCTCAGAAGAAAATTCCCAAGCATATAATGAAATAAGAATATTGCATCATGAAGAATATGTTGTTTGAGACAATGTCAGAGTTAAAGAAAAGTTTTCGTATGTCTTCCCAAAAACTTGAAATGTTACTTTCGTACATAGGACCACATTTTACATCTTAAACAAATAGAAGTGCTAAATTAACAGCAAAATTATTTTTAATTTATGCTAGTAAAAGTATAGTGCAACATATTTTGCTGTAAATTGTCTTATTCACAGCTACTTTTTGTTGTAGACTTTCATGTTGGGCCAAATTGTATCTCTTGTGTAGGTTTCCTCTAGGTACAAGACCATGTGCTGTAACCAACTCGTGAATATCTTCAAATTTTGTTTTAAACTGGTCCTGTCTTGTTAATTCGTCTGAGAATGCCCCAAACAAAATTTCTGTGCCTTATTTGCTTTTGCGGGCAACAAACAACTAATCTTCGCTTGGCTACATAATTTATTTTACTTGTAATTTCAACACTGACTTGTATCAGAGAACTATTACCTACAAGCTACTGCAACCTCTTGTGTGAAACAGAAATGACTCATACTTGTAGATAGTTGCGCTCTCTATGACACATAATTACACGTACTTATGGATATCAGTGCATGCAGCTTGTAACTCATAACTTGTAAACTTGTACCTTTGTGAAATAGGCCCCAGGTGAAGCTATTATAAGAAGAGTCCCATAATATTGATTTAAGAAATTATCTTTCTCACCTTTTTCCCATAGAATATACCAAAATTGGCCTAGCAACTACTGCATGTATGAGGACTCACGACTGATACAGTATAAAAACACACAATAAAACCTATATAGTACAAAACCTGTTAATACAAAATACTCATTATTAAAAGTAATTTTTTGGTCCCTTGATTAGTTAACAAATCTGTCATTGGTGATTAATCAATATTATACAGCCTTTATATTGATACAAAGTGTAGTAGTCTGTTAAATAATAGGTTTAACATTATAGTTAGCAGTGAAATGTTAAACAACAAGTTATACACAATTTTCTTTAGGTTTTGATTTGTTTACTATAAATTTTGTTATAACACAGTACCAAAATTTAATTCCCTTCAGTTTTGCATTATGAGGTTCTACTGTATGTTGCATAACACCTCAAGATAGATCAAAACTTCTTTATATACTAAGAACCTAATTTTGTAGGAAATATATATTTTTTGAGGAAAATAAGCATAACTAAATGTGTAAATATAGGTCATAATATAGGCCCTGAAAGATTGTTTCCAATGGTCATTTCTGTATAGTACTACTATTTAGGACTGGTCCTCCACATGACGTACTTGACTGTTAAATTTAAAGGTAAATAAGGCACTAAATGCATTGTTCTGGGCAAAGTGAAAAGCTTATGTCTTCCAATGTCTGAAGAAATAACTTCCACTTGCACCTATGGAACCTAAGGCTTGGGAATTGTGAAAGTACAGCTTGTTATAAGGGTCACAGTGGACACCTACCAACATCAGGGTTCAATTCTTAGCAGAGTTGTTCCTGGATTTATTGCTTCAATAAACTTGCCACACTTGCAGTGAGTCAATAGATTTTCTCCTTTTCCTAGCCTTACTCATTCCCTCAATTCTCCATAGTAGGGGTCCTTTTCACGCCATCCTTCAGAGCACGCTTATGTGTACAAGCACCTAGTCAGAAGTCCGCACTCTGGGTCCACTACCCTGCTTTCGTGTGCCCTTCCCTAATGACATAAAAAAATACATGTAGTTTTTATAGCACATTATAAAGATTGCAATACAGTAGGGCAGCACATAGGCCAAACTTCGAACCTCTAACCTAAGCTAATTGCCGTTTCATTGCTTATTTGCGTGTAGGAAATGTAACTGATCTTGCTGTTAGCTGGCCTACCATTAATGATGCAGTATGCTTGAACAGCTATGTAAAGGAGAAAAATTATGATGATCACCATATATTTTACCTACCAACATAATTTTTGTGTAGATCATACCATAAAGTAAAATTTTCTAAGAGGAAAGTAGAACCTCTCAAACACATTCCACATAAATGTAGTATGTCTCTTATATTTACATGCAGAATTCTTTGTATTGTTCAAAAATGAAGTATGCCTAATGTAATTAGATTAAGTAGAATTAATTGTGATGTTAATGACTATATTGCCTTAAACATGAACAGTGGGACCCCTTATTTTACACTTCTCAAGTGTATCAAGAGTGAAATGTTTTAACGTAAAACCAGCAAATGGGATCAGAAAATCTTTGTGTAAAAAGAGGGAAAGTGCGTAATCGGGGGATGTATAAAAGTGGGTTTTACTGTACTTAATCTTGTAAAGTATTCCACTAATAATGTACCAAAAAATTGGTACATAAAGAAAACATACCATCTGTTCAAACAGAGTGACTGAATAAAAGGGACTTTTGTTGCGCTAACATAATGAATGACTGGAATGTTTGTCGAAACAAAGAAATTGATTTTTTTGTTCTGTTGCATATACACTAGACCTCCGATTTTACGAACCCTGGATTTTACAAAGGTAGTGATCGTACGAATACACTCTCAGGAACCATCAAAAAATAGCAAAAAAAAAATTAAAGCTGTTAAAAAATGTGACAGCGCACGTCGGAGAGCAACGTTCGGCCGGTTAGCACTACAATGTATGTTACACTGTTTGTCTACCCCTAATTTCTTTACACTAAATGAAATCTTACTCTTTGTAGATAACAAGACTGTGACACCTAGAGTTACATGCTTGCCTCACGGCTGGCAGATTACCCCCCCCCCCCCCCCACATACCCTCCAAACATCAGCGTGAAAAAAGACTTGCAACACGTTTCCCAGGAAATGTGAATCAATATCATTACTCCCTTGGCGGAAAAATATCTTGCAGACATCAACCTGATGCCCTCTCTTTCCCCTAGACATTATCAGCTCACTTTCATGTGTATATAATGCCGGTAAAGATAATCTCTATTACCGTGTACACCACAGGATTTTTCGTATTTCCACCTCTCCCCACACCCAACCACTGAAAATGACAAATAATCACATGGCTTGTATGTTATCTTTCAAGTTTTGGCAGTTTTTAGTAGTTTATTAAATTTTCCTGGTGAAGTGAGTAACTTCTTGTGTTGCAATCTCCTCCAGGCTGTAGGATTTATGGCGCCGACACTGGTCAGATCATCGCTTTGTGGAATTTTGTGTGTGTGTGTGTGTGTGTGTGCGCGTGTGTGCATGTGTGTGTGCATGTGTGTGTGCATGCGTGTGTGCATGTGTGTGTGACTGCAAGCAGAGGAAGAAAGAGGGGGGGGGGGATGCGTTATCAGCACTACACATTAGCCAGGCAAGTGTTTGAAAGTAAACACGACTCTGCAACGGGTAAGAACAGCATAAGTGACTAAGTTTGGACTAGTTGACGTCACCGTTTTTGCGTTAACTTGACTCTTGCAGTGGCGTGTCATTGTTAAAAGGGCACAAGTGCCGAACATAGTCCAGCACAAAGACTTGTCCAAACTTCATTTGATTTTATAAATTCATTATTTTCGTGTTGCAAAGGATAGTACATCAGTCTCGCGACCTCCGAAGAAATATTGAGTGCGACACTCATTTTATTTTGTTCCGAAAATATGTTGCGTGCGACACTAATTTTATTTTGTTTTGACAAGAGTCTTGTAAACCTTGTTAGGTTTATTTTTCCACACAATGCTACTAACATCAAATCTACACGATCGCCAGCAGGCATCCGTGCTTGGTGTTTCATTATTTTTTTTTTGTGACATGGATTGGTTGTATCGATAGTTCGTGGGTGTAATTTTTATCGGAAGACGTCTGTCTATTGATATAAATTTAAATTCAAGTTATTATTTGCCATTTTTCATGTGAAATGATACAAATGTCGGACTATGTATTCGCGAGAAGACACTCATTCTCGGTGTTCTTTTTTTTTTTCTCTACAGAACATGGGTCGGTTATATTTACTGTTCAGGGTACCCTTTTAATCGGAAGACGTCGGACTTGTGATATAAATTTATATTTTAATGATAACTTGTCTTACTTTCCTGCAAAACGCTACGAAAATCGGAACCCCATTATTATACTTTGCGGGAAAAATTCTATTTTAAAAATTAGTAAAGAGGTGGGAGGCAAAATTGGCCTCAATCAATTTTACAAAGGTAGCGATTTTACGAATGTCATAAATGGAACCGTCAGTATTCGTAAAATTGAGGGTCTAGTGTAACTGAGATGTAAATTCACAAATACCGTATTGCTCCGAAAATAAGCCGCCCTCGAATATAAGTCGCACAGTTAAATTTTAATATACAAAATTGAAAAGAAGAACATCTCCAATATAAGCCTCAACACAAAAATCCATACTAGGTAAGACATTTTTTTGTTTTCAAATCCTATCCTAACTTCTACGGCTTCCTTCACTACACGATGCCTTGAATTCCACTCTATTGCACATTTTCACATTGGCGCCCGCAACTTGAATACCAATTTTCATTAACGGTAATTAATTTATAAATTGAAAAATATTTCGACCATGGTCTTATTATGACCATGCTTTCACAACAAGGAAAGTGAGGCAGTGCTACAAACTGTGGAAAACTGCACCAGAATAAGTGTGGGTGATGAAAACGAAAGTGGTTTTTACAATAGAAATTTACTGTGCGTATATTTCATAAATAATTTTTAAAATTAATTTGATGATAAATTTTCTATTCAACGTGTTTTCTGCACATCTCTAACAAAAAATAGGTATACGAAAGCCGCACATGACAAAACCTGAACCACACGCCGCACAGGTTCTTCCAAGTATGTTCAACCAATCAACTGCTCGCACTAACTGCTGCTGTTTCAACTTAATAACGAGCCCCTACAGTTATGTCGGCCATCTTGCGAAACCTTAGCTGGTACTTCCCTGCGCCAATGCAATTGCAAGTATCTTCCAAGCGCAAAATGTGTAGACGGTTAATTAATGAATTTGGTGTAAGTTTCGTAACATTAACTACCTTTAATTATCATACGTGCATTTCTCCCTATGATCAAGAGGCAGTAAAGTATCTGAAAATATTTACATTTGTTGGGGAAGACGTGATGAAGACAGAAGTAACGCTATTCATTGGTACGTGACTGTGTTTACACTAGCAGCGTAATCTGATTGGAAGTTGAGGTGGCTTTATCGTAAATGGAATGAAAAGGACCACGCACATGTTTTTTTGCATACAGTATTTACTGGATTTTGTGTACCGGCACTAAAATATTTTCTCTGAATGTATTCGACGATAATTTTATTGCCTGGCAAGATGGCTTCTACTGGTAGTGACATACAGGTGAAAAAATTTGTACGTTTTGAAATTTTGATTGAAAAAAAAAATTGTTTTTTGTAAACGTGCAATAATAAGCCGCACCAGAGTTTTGAGATTCCGAAAATTGTATAAAATATACGGCTTATTTTCAGAGCAATACGGTAACACAAATTTCATTTGGCATGTTTATTTAGCAATTCTCATTTGTACAGTGTAGTGTAAAATCAACTCCATAATCTCTGTTTATAATGTGCAGGTACAAGGGAGCCAGTCACAAAAAAGATCTTGTGCATTGGAACGAGAAAGGAATGGAGGTAGTCATCAAGCTGTTCGGAAATTTGTTTTGTTAGTACAACTCCTACAGACCGTACAGTAAATGTTTGCCGGTTTTTGACATTCCCGGTGTCAGGCGGTACACCCACCGGATGCGTGCTTTAATTAATTTTGTTTTTTTCTTGTTTCTGGCATTTTATTTTTTTTTATATCATTTTTTTGTATCTTTGTTATTTAGTTCAACATGTTAAGTCTTTAACAGTTAAAGTGATGCCTGACCACTGAACGCATCAGCTGTTTAAATTTGTCAGTCTAGTTGGTATTTAATCTAGCAGTTTGGAGTTATTTTATTTATTTTCAGTGTTTTTCTTTGAATATTAAACTTTGCAGCAGTTTTGACCTGTCCAATTTAAAGTTTAGATAAAAGTATGTTGATTTTCTTGGCGAGTGTATTGTTGGGCACAGGCTGCGAGTGGTGGTCAGGTGAGCTAGGAACGGTGGTAAAAATAGATTGTTTATCTGTTATATTATTTTTACTATTAGTAGCATGCACGTGCCGCTTGTGTGTGACAAGGATGGCTATACTTTTGCGTGGGCCAGCGTGCACCAATCGAAGGCATGCACTTTGGATTTTCTAATTCTTACTTAATAATATATAACTATTATAAGATAAGAAGTTTAAACCTATATTTTTGTCAGCCACAATTAGTAAGTGTGGCTTAACTATTATTTTCTTACATGTTAATTGTATTAATCTATTTTGTGTAACGGTTTGTTGCCATTGTGATTTTTGGCGTGCTGGCGTGAGAGGAGGCACTTTATGTTGCTTGGGTCAGCCATTGTGTTTTTGGGCTTGTGACTAATCGGTCGTGCTTCTGAGGACAGGTTGCAAATAAGGTGCAAGTAGTGGAAGAGAATGAAGACGAGAAGAAGAGCCAAGTATCGGGCCGAGGAGCCGTCATATTACAAGATGTAGGCTAATAGTTCTTTATTTCTCTTCATTTAAGTGGCTGTGACTTAACTTTTTGCAGAGGTTGCTCTGGGTTAATTTTTACGTGCATGTAGAGGTCGGTTTTGAAAAGCAATGCCTTGAATAAGCTGTTGTTCTCTCACGTCTGTGTTACAGAACAGATATTTTTGTTTTGAGCAATTATTTGGACTAAAACGAGAAGGAATGTAACAGTTAGTTTTTTTTGTTGAACTTGTCACCTTTGTCAAGTTATGTTAAAGTTCCAGTACCATCATTAGTAAAGTTTTTTCTGCGAGACACTAACTGATGTGTTTCAATATAAATTGCTAAGGAAAAGAAAACGCACCTACTTTAGAATAAGTCCACCACCGCACCACATTTGGTGCCGTGACTGAGATAATTATGTGTTTGCAATGTACCCGCTACACTGAGAAGTGGTTTTGTGAAGAAATTTACGGAGACCCTGTTTTCCCAGTATCAGCACAATATAACTGCCAGACATTTTTCTCAGAAGAGAAATTTCAAGATCAGGCAAACTTATACTGTACAGACCATATCTGGTGTCTATATGTTTGTACGACTACACACATTCTCTCTCCTCCCTCTCTTATTTTTGTTTTAACTAGAGTTGTTCCGATACCACAATTTCCGATACCAATTACCGATACCCCGATACCATTGCCGATACTTTCGATACCCCCGATACCAATGTATTTTGTTTTTTTCCCTAGCCCACCTTTGCAGTTGAATGAAAAATAAGAAAAAAGAATAACGAAGAATAATAGTAAAATATAATAATTGTAAAAACCACACAAAACAATAATAGTACATAATTGTAAAATGTAAAACTCATACATCAGCAATTAGTATACATTCACTATCACTACTTAAGAAAATGCAAGTTTTCTTTTAAAAAAATTCTGGTTAACGTGTTCTGGAAGTAAGAGACTGCGGTGGTCTGTTACAATAAGTCCAGCTTGTGAAAAAGCTTGTTCAGAGAAGACTGAACCAGCTGTCCAGAACTTGGCAAGTCTCTCGAGTCTCTTGTTTGGTGAGGAATTCCAGAAACTAGCTGGAGATGTACTATGGCAGACAGGAGGCTTGCTAAGGTAGTCATCCAGTTCACTCTCAATGCTGGTTTCTTGAGCAAATCTCTTGTTCTTTGCCTTCTGACTTATTAGTCTCTTGGTTACCTATGAAAACAAGGAATCAAATTAGGGTTTATAATAGGAGTAATATAATTTAATTCATTCTGAAATATTGATTAAATGAAAATTACTAACTTGCAAAAGAGAGAGTTGAGTTTCTGTTACATTTTCATTTTCATCATCATCATCTTCAGTATTTAAACAGCTTTGATTGTGCTTAGAATCAGCAGCAGGCTTAATGAGAGTTATTTCTTTCAAAATGAGTTCTCTGCACTCTCTCAAAACATCTTCATTGTCATCAAAGAAACTAATTTTGTACCTAGGATCCAGTACTGTTGCCAAAATATTAGCCTTGGAGTCAATAAGTGGAAATCTTCTTGTGAACTCTGCATTTAGGTCGTTCAACAAACCTGTCACATTCTGTTTTTCAAGTTTTTCTTGCAAGTCAAGTAAAACTGCTTTCAAACCATGAATCAAAGGCCAAACATAAGCTATACATGTGTCTCGTTTGCTTATCTCTTTTGTGAACTGAGCAAAATGGGACAGAATTGTTAAGACATTGCCAGCCAAGACCCATTCTGTTGCTTGTAAGTTTGTAACTTGTGGGAAATGATTTACAACAACTGAAACAATAAAAAAAATGCTATGTAGTTAAGAAAAAAGTAAGTTGTTAGGCCACATTATTCTAGACATTTAATGATTTAAAAGCACTGCAAGTAGAGTGTTATGGATGTAGTTAAAAAAGTAATATGCTGCTCAATTTTATTTTATGCTATTTTTTAAATAAAGTTTAATGAAAACTACTGCATGCATTTAGAAGCATTGAATACACTGACCTGCAATTGCATCTTTCTGCTCAACAAGCCGCTCAAGCATAAGAAATGCTGAATCCCATCTTGTGGGTTCATCTTGCAACAAGCATTTTCTTATTTGTCCCAGTGAAGACTGGGCTTCATTCAAAGCCTTCATGCCAGATGTTGAATGTTTAAAAAACCCAACAAGTTGTCGTGCCAATTTGAGCAGCTTCCTTACATTTGGATGATTCAGAATGGCATGATTGACAACCTAAAGAAATAGTAATTAAAATAAATAAAGCAGGTACTAAGATAATCACAAAAATGAACAATGTAATGTATTGACAGAGTTTATAAATACTAAGACAAGGCCTATATTTATTTAAGTTTTAAAAGTTCAGCATATTGGTAAAGAATATCTACTACTTTATTTATTAATATATATTTTATATAATATATAGGCCTAGTATTTTGCTCAAATTTTATTGTCTAAGCAACTGGTTAAATTTATGAACATAAATTTTTTCCAATAAAAAAAATTTTACCAATAAAAACTAAAACGATCAACATTAAATAAAATAAATATCTAAAACATAATTTAAAAACTCCTGTACAGAATAAAATTGTCAACTTACCAACTGAATGGAATGAGCCGAGCAACCCACATGCAGTACGTCAAGTTTTCCTACTGCAGCAACCATATTTGCAGCGTTGTCAGTCACTACTGCCTTTACCTTCGTTGAAATGTTCCACTTTGCAAAAGCAGTTTTCATGTTCTCAAATATCAATTGAGAACTGTGTGTAGCACCTTCAAATGGCATCACTTCCTAAAGCAAATGATACTTTTGGAAGTCAGGGTCATGGAAGTGAGCAGTAATGGATATGTAATCCCTATTTCCAACAGATGTCCAAAGGTCTGAGGTGATGCATACTTCATCAGCACTATTTAAGATTTCATTTACTTTTGCCCTTGCTTCCTCATAAATGCCTGGTATCAGAGTATTTGCAAAAAATTTTCTGCCTGGGAT
>PNEQ01059445.1:0-14095 GCA_003012365.1 Medauroidea extradentata
AAGTAAAAAATAAACGCATTTTTGTTAAATAGCTGTTGAAAGTCACTGCTACTTATTCTATAAAAAAGCACTGCCCAGTGCCGCTTTCATTTAATTATAACCGCACACGGGACGGCAAATAATAATCCATGACTTATCCGATACCTTCAGAACGTTTAGGAATACGGTTACGAGATAGGACTCGACCCTCTCTTTTCTGGATCCGGAGATGGTCATGTCCCAATAGGTTCACCGTACATAAACGCTTGCCTGCCAAAAATCGTATTTAACAAAACGAGAGTCAACAAACACAAGAAAATGGTACTTAAAATAAAACTTTACGATGGCGAGAATGTTAAGTGGTAAGCTACAAGCTTTTCAAAAACTTAAAACTATTAAAAAATAAAAAATTAATATTTTGAGGAGAGTTTGCTAAATAAAGGCTTTAATACAAAAATTTTTGCGCGGTATCGACATTAGCGCAGTTAGCTCAGGTGGCAAGGCGCTTGATCGGTAGGCAAATTATTCGGGTTCAAATCCCGGCTCATCCAAAATTTTTTAATTTTTTTATATTACACAGAATATTATTAGTAGTATTGCGATTACTTTAATTTTAGGAAATAGCGTTTATATACATTAAAATAACATGATATTCGACCGTTACGATGTTTATAATCAACTATTGGTAAAAAGTACAAACTAATTGGTTTTCGCTGTAAATAACAAACGAAATACATATAAAAATTATTATTTTGAATGTTTTACGTTCTGTAAGAAATTTTTTACTTTTTTTTTGCTAACATTAAAATAAATATTGTGTCTAGAACGATAAAAATTTGTCGTCACGTTCAGATGCACATTTTTTTTTCTTTTTTTTTTTGGATATTAAAATGACACAATTAAACAATTAATTTTCCGGGATAATTTTAACGCTCATAACAACACTTTATACTCAATTAAAATTTACTAATGCATCTTCGCTTTTCATTTTGATGCATATAAAATAACAATAACGCAGTGTAAACATTATTAATATAGGCATTCTAATTTGTCCACATCGCCCATACATGCAAAAAAAAAAAATCGTAATTAGTAAACATTTTGCATCACAGAAAAACATGTTTCTTTAGAAACCACTAAACATCTGCGATATATTTACTATCAACATATTGTAAATAAAAGCACATTTCAGACGTTGACAGTTGACAGGCAACATATTTTAAAACAGCTCGCGCGCTGTATCAGTGTTATTCTGAAGCCTTCGATAATTGTCAAAAACACCTTTTTATTTCATATATTTAAAAAACAAAAGGTAAGGTAAGTGAGCTTTACGTATCGTCGACACCCAGGTTATTAGAGACTGTTTCAAAATGAAATTACTGGATACAAACAAAGTTTCGACTGAAGCATTAATTTCACTTTGCTAGATATGTGTGTTCAATGAAATGACAGAGCCATTGCTTGAAGTATGATCAAGTAATAGCCTGTGACAAAAGGAAAAAATAAATAAAACTTGTCGGTTTAGTGCGTTAGAGGTGATGAGAAACCTAATTTATGTGCCACTGTTGCCGAGCCAATACCTTACTTTTTAGTATTTAGTTGCGGCGTAATAATATATTATAGTTTAAGAGTGATTGCGAATTATGTTTTGAATATAATTCCACGTGTCCGAATAATATGCTAACATAACATTTCAGGTCATAATCAGCATAAAAATATGAACGGAAACACTGCGATCGCGTGGCTACTCTACCTACTGTTTTAACTTTTAACAAGAAATAGTTATTGAATATTTTAATTGTGACCGTTATAATCCGTGATTTTTATCTCTTTGTTACTGTACTTATTTTGTAAATAAATTCAAATGCTAAATAATACGTTTCAAAAGTACAAAGTTTAACGTATTCTTGTTATAGCCATGGTAAATCGGCAGCGCTCATCATGTCTTCATTTGTTTTTAGTGTCGCGCGGGCCGGCGAATAATAAGCTGTGACTTACCTGACACCATCTTGGGACACGGCGCAAACACGTCTAGGAATACGCTCAGCGAGTAAGGTCTCTGTCGTTGCTTTTCTGGCGCCTGAGATGGTAGTGCTTATGTAGACCCTAACTTTTTGTTTAGGAATACCGGCCTAAATGTAAGCAAATGCTTATATTTTGTCAGGTAAATATCCAACATTTGGTTTGCTGATGCGAGTGATTTGTTTAGGAAAATATTACGACACAAGTTATTTTTTTGTTACATTAGGATCTACGTAGTTCCTGGATACTTGAACTTAATTCCAAGAGAAGCCAGTTAACGCGTTTTAAGTGAATTCATGCAATAATTTACACTCAATGTCTTACCTAAGAGTCGAACTGAAGACGCCTTATGAAGGCAGAAGTGCGTTACTATAGACGGAGGTCGAAAGCTGTTTACTTCTTGTAAATTTGACTTGCAAATAAAATTACCTAGACCTGATTTAACGTAGCGAGACGAGACGTCCATGACTGACAGGCTTATCCAGTAAGCTCGAAGGTCAAAGGTCGAACAAGATCTCGCGAACTTCTTCGGCAACACGGTGGCCAACACACAATGCTCGTGATCAATTGCCTCCCTTAACGGGTCTTCCTGGTTCTCCCTGCAGGGTCCTTAAAATCACATTTGTCTTGGCGAAACCTAGGGTGAGTGAGATGGGGGTGGTAGCACTGGGAGGAAGGCATCATTCCTCGTTTTAATCTCGACGCGGACGGAGACGCGAGGCGTCGCGGGAACACGCCGAACAGTCGACTGGGGGAAAGTCATTAACTCCTTCTCCTTCCACACCTTTCTTCTACTATCTTCCCTCTCACAATCCCTCTTATGGAAGAGAGCTTGAGAGTGAGAAAGAAAAAAGTTCAGAGAAAAGAGAAGCTCTACAACTGACTCCAGATTTTCCTCCGAACCACCGTCTTCCACAAAGAAATAAAAGTAGGGGAATCGATGTATCGATTGATCGGTGTTCCGCGCCGGCCGCGAGAATTAAACCGATAAATCGTTTCCGTCTCACAACGGAAGTGAGAAAATCTCGGAAAGTTATTTTCCTGCCAAAAAAAAATAAAACTCAGGCATTGAGCCCTGATTTCGTCCCGATCCAATGATTTCACCGTTAAAGACAGCACGCAATAAAGGAAAGAATACATGGCCCTTGTATGGCATGTTTCAACCCTGTTGTAGAATAGCTACAAAAGCCTTGATTATATCGACACGTTTTAGAAGTAATTTACGGACTAGTATGTTAAAGATACTGTAGTATTCTGTAAGGGTAGATAAACAAGGGGGAGGTGGACTTAATGGGAGGGACAGAGGGGGACTATCTAATTTAAATGTAAAGGTATTTGTGGCTCAGATGTTGGCTAAACGTTCTGGAACACATTCTTGTAGGTCTACCGGGTGAGAATTTCAGATCCGTAAACGTTAATAGTAATAAAAAAATAATTACGCGTACAGTGCTTAATAAAACGATGGCCAGAATTAATCTATCAGACTCCAAGTAAAAATACGCTGTAGGAAGAAAGTACGATTTTCTTTGACAAATACTGTCATGTATTGAGTGTTATTGGAGATGTATCACATTGAAAATCGATTTTAAAATGCATGAATGTACAAAAATACCAGAGTACACATACTGTGACAAATATTGAAAACGTGTTTCAAGACACGTTCTTCGTAAAGGTTTGACCTATGTCATTGGAGAAGTATGTCTTTCTGAATAAGTAAGGACGAGGAAAACAAACAATAAAAATATCAAATTTGCATATTGTCATTACTTACATAAATGACACAAACATCATAAAAATCCCCCTCCCCCGGAATACATCCTTTCTCCGTGTTGCATAAAGCTCAACATAAACAATCAAAAATTAGGCTGATCAAAAACGACAACTGTTTACAGTGTTGATTTTGTACCACGTTGAACACATGATTTACTGAAGTGTCATTACATTATTTAATTATTGGTTTTAACATGTGATGTTAGACATTTTCGTCTGTCGTTTCTAAATAAGAGGTTTATAGTAAGTGAAGATGATTTATATCGTAACCTCATAGAGGCAAGAGAGAAATACAGGATGTTGCAAATTTCCATGTCAATATTCTAGGAAAACAATCCTCACGTGTCGAGGAACAAAAAGTGTTATATGAACATAGGTATAATAACGTATGGTTGATAGCACGCGGGTAGGATCTTGTTGCTGTGGGGCATCATTACAGCAGTACATAACATGTTACTATACCACACACTACGCCACTAACACACAAGCAGTAGGAACAACTCTGACACAGCAACATGATCTTGCCAGCGCAATATCAACTCTTCGTCATGTATGCCAACTGTAGCGCAGAAACGATGCGTTTTTGGACCTATGTTCATACAACACTTTTTGTTCCTCTACACATGGGGATTGTTTCCCTAGAATATTGACTTGGAATTTTGCAACCACCTGTATATTAATTACTAAATAACTATACCACCACAGCATTCGGAAAAAGAATAGGAATGCCTACGCAATCAATAAATGATGTAAATCTGATTGTATTTTGATCAGAAACATTATTTATTTTTATAAAAGAGAACGCAAACGTTTCCATGATGCAATTTTATTTAGACAAAGATCTCGCTTGTGTTGATATAGGCCCATAATTGGATATGTTTACGCATTATAGGCCTTACTGTTGTTTTTGACCGGTAAAAAAAGAAATTTCCGTTGTCAGATATGTTGGACACTTAGATGCAATAAATTGGTCGGATAAAATAATGTCTGTACGCAATAATCGGCCCGTATTCACCTAATGTTTACATGTCTACATGTACTGATGCTGTTACTATTTATGCCTACTGACTGTTCACGATAACGTGAGCACTGCTTAAACTTTTCTTTTAACCATTGTGCAATCATATTTACACTGTTTTTAAGATTAAAACTACCCTGAAACTAAATACCACTGTAAGCATTTCACTACTCTCAAACCTTAAATCTTTTCTTAATTAAAATACAGTTTTCGGATATAATAAGCGTTAGGGAGAGAATTACAGCTCGTGCTATGTTTACTACATTCAGAGTGTGGTCCATTCCGGGATTTCACCCCTAAAGTATGTACAGAAAACATTTCATCTCGCCTCTTATTCCGTGATTATTAACTCGTCCTGCTTTCAGTATTCCCGCTGCCACATAACACCTACTGCAACGACATCTGTCCGCCGTTTTCCGTTCCAACCTGGAAATTTCGCGTCATTATCTGACAGCAAACTGGCCGCAATGTAACATTGGGCTAATATGACTTGTGTTGTTGGCCTGCAGTTTGCTGGTGCCCCTCAATGCCTTTCCAAACCAATGATTAGGGACTGGAAAATTTCGCGCATTCAATGACATGTACGCTAGAATCCGTTGTCCTATGCATACTCAAGCCCCGTCTATTCGTTCATTGTCAGTTGTTCCACTGAGTAGCAGCTAGTGGACAAATATTCAAGGATTGAGTATGCATAGAATAGTTGATTCTAGCCTACACTCTAAATACAAAATAGTTTGTAAATTTACCAGACGTGCGTACAGGAGCGCTAAGAAAGTAGGTATGGTAGAATAGTTTCCAAGACATGCATGGTAACATTCTAAACCTAATTATAAAACAGTTAAATGCATACTAAAGTTACCAGACTTGTATTGTAACATTTGTAAAAGTTGGCATATTACCAGACGGAAGTATGGTAACTGTCCCATGCTGCGTCTGGGATAATAACTTCCTAAACATTTTAGGAAGTTTTTTACAGTGTACATGTCATTGAATTCGCGATATTTTCCCGTCCCTATAAGATCAACTGTAAATTGCCCGGTAGCTTGTAATGCAGACACAAAGTAATCACGAAAGCGTGGAGCCAATAACGACATAAAGTTTGTTCCGGTGGGTACAGGCCCGTGAATACTAGCATGACGCCAAATAATGACTCAAAATAACACGTCTCCTACATTGTATTACTAGAAACCTGAAAAATTCGCGTTTTGTTTCGGGCTCAAGCCAGAATGCAAACAAGTGTAAGCTGGTGTCGCATTTGTAACTGGCCCTTGACTTGTTTGACCACACGTGGAAGCCGCTGAGCCAATAACAGAGCCGGTGATTTTCGGTGGAAAGAATTATGCAAGATTTTGTGTCAATGCTTCACGTCTGCATCTGCAGCTCTGCTTCGTAGCATTGGCAGCGTGTGTTTGTGCATAGACGTGGCTCATTCGACTGTGTCAATGAGAACAACGTTACTGCGACACGCACACGTCTGTGACCTGCAGGTAGATCCACGAGACTTTGAGAGTTAAAAACAGCCAATCACTGACTATGAAGCAGAGCTGCAGATGTGCAGCTGAGACATGGAACAAAACGTTGCATAATTATTTTCACGAAAAATCACTGGCTCTAGACAATGTTAACAATGAAACTAAATATATGACAATTTTACTGTGTCATCGAGCAGCTGTTGCATGCTTAAGAACACATATACAGGATGTCCACACCGAAATGCCCTAATTTCAACGAGTTCGCATTGCCACAAAAACACAGACATGGAAATGGTGCTAGCTTATATAGCACGGTAGAGGTTCCAAGTTTCATGAAAAAAATCACACCACTTCCACATGAGCTCCTTTAGTGACACGGAGGATATTAAGCCGGTACTCAAGTTCCGTCCACGTCCGCGCCAACGTGTCTGGCATGATGGCAGCAATGGACTCCACAATTCGAGCACGGAGATCCCGAAGGTCTCGTACTGCAGTGGCATATACCCTGTCCTTCACATAGCCCCACAGAAAAAAATCCAAGGGCGTAATGTCCGGGGAACGTGGAGGCCACTGAACGGGGCCATCTCGTCCAAGCCAATGACCAGGGAATGTGGCGTCAAGAGCACGACGCACATCGAGCGACCAGTGGGGCAGAGCGCCATCTTGTTGAAACCACAGATGTGGTTGGAGGTGTTCAACCTGGGGAAACGCATACTGCTCCAACATGTCCAGATACGTCGTCCCGGTGACTGTCTTCTCTGCGAAAAAGAATGGTCCGATGACCATATCGCACATGAGGCCACACCAAACGTTAACCTTTGCGCTGTCTCGCAAATTTTCAGTTGTGGAATGTGGGTGCTCCGACCCCCAAATGCGAACTTTGTGCCTATTGACGGTTCCCGAGATGTGGAATGTCGCCTCATCGGAAAACATGATGCGTGACAGAAAAGCAGGGTCCTGGTCGCATCTGTCTAGCATATCACATGCAAAGGCGTATCGTTGGGGGTAGTCGCACAATCTGAACCTTGTATGCATACAGGTGCAGCTGCTTTCTGAGTACCTTATGGACGGTCGTCCGCGGCATTTGAAGTACTCGCGAAGCTTGGCGAATTGATTTTCGTGGACTTCGTTGGAATGCTTCACGGACATTTTCGACCTGTTCATCAGAGACCCGCCGACCTCCTCCATGTCTTTTCTCTACGCTTCCAGTGTTCAGAAACTGTGCATGCCACGACTTTATCCTCTTGGCATCGGGCGCAGCTTTGTTGTAAACACGTCGAAATTCCCGTTGCACTTTAATTATGGATTTGAACTGTACCACAAAACAGTTTGAGCCTTTTCCTGTACAGACACCATTTTGTTGTCGGGAAGTCACCAACACAACAATGCTTCACTTTACGGCTCTGCAATATTCAGGCTCAAATTTGGTACCTTCAAGGACCTAATGAGCATGTCAGACCTGCAACAAACATAATATTTCTATTTTTACATGACCACTCAAATTAGGGCATTTCGGTATGGACACCCTGTATTATTGGAGACTAGCCTGCAAGTAAGTGAATTCGGGACTTTTCCGGACTCTATCTATTACCATCCAGTTACCGTGATGAGTGGCTGGGGGTGGCGTGGCGTCCGACACATGTTCTCTTCTTTGTAAGAACGTCTAGGTTAGAATGGGTTTTTAACGCCTCGTCGACAACGTAGTCGTTGAAGATGATGGTACACAACTTGACATTATGACAGAGAATGCGAGAGGAATTCTTCTCAGCGTTTGATAAGGGACCATCTCAACTTCTACCTGGAGTTATTCCAGGAAACCACAGACAACCGTTCACAGAATAGCTAGAACTTGGAATGGAACCCGAGTCCTCTGGAATGCGAGTCATGTTTTCCGGAATTGCTTCCGGATGGCGTGGCAGGGCAACTTCTGCCATCTCCAAAAGGATAAACAGAAGACACCCTTACATATCTTATGTGAGATGGCCTATGCTGAGTAGTTCCTTTTAAGGCTCGACATCAATCACCATACTGAATTATTAAATTTTTCTCTCTTATGAAATTCTGAGAAGAAATATGTGAAATTTGTTACTATAATATCAATTCTACTTACCTTGCACTACAATAAAAGCATCGCATTGAACTTTCAACGTATATTTAAGCCGTAATCAGTAGAACAATTATTTTTATATTCTTAATTTTTCTTCTCAGAATTTCATAAGAGCGAAAAACTAAATAAATCAATATGGCTACTGATGTAGCAGAAGCATTGTAATGTTACACGTTCTTTCCAATGACAGTGGGTTGAAGTGGTTATTACCTCTCCAGTCAACATTGTAATGTGAGTCAGCTACCAGGGACCACCTTGACGAGACCTATCCTACCTCTGCGAAACCGTATCGTGGCGAGACCTGTCTCTTTGAGGACCTGACCAACTTTCCTTCTCAGGGGTCAAGGAGTCAGTTCATCCCACACATTATAGGGTGATCGCAGTCGTTCCACTGTAATGGGTTAATGTATAAGGACTTACGAGAACGCCTAAATGCAGCTTTGACCATCAACCCCAGTGCTTCCACCAGAAGCAGAGTTGTATCAACCACTGCCACTCCGATTACGAGAGCCCGGAGTCAGTGGAGAATGCCTGCCAACCCAGGCGTTATTTTCTAGAAGGATCTGAGAGCGGACTGTTGCTAGCGCCGGCAGGGTCGCTTGTCCCCGCGGTAACGAGCCAGGGTCAGGTTGTAGGAAGAGGGCAGCAGGTGAGGTAGTTTTGCCGGCGAAGAGGGGGGGGGGGCAGATACCCCCGGTGAGATACGCCGCAGCGCGCGGGCCTCTTGAGAGACGGTGCCCGCACACCGCGACAACACAATCGCGCGCCGGCCGCGGCCTTCGTGACGTAATTACGTCGTGACGTCGTGACTGGACACCGCGGTACGCCGCATCGCAGGGCAACAACGGCACATGGCTCCCGGGAACAACTTGTCTGTTTGGACATCGCGTCAGATCTACTCTACTCTGTGCAAGGCCTCAGCGGGAGACTTGACCACAGAACAAACGTGTTGTACCAGAAGTGGCAAAACGTGGTGTTTATCATACCTGTTTTCTCTTTGGATTGTCATGGTGTCGGAGGTCGTGGAATTTTGGGTACACTAAAGTTTTGTGAGCACTATTTTAGAATCTGTTAGGGAATTGACACTTTAACAACGCCACATTTAATATTTCTAAATTTTGATTTATTTACGAACAAATTACAGTTTTCTCTAAATATAAGCGAATGTTTAAACCAATACCTTAAATTCCACATGGCTTTGTTTATATGCCTGTAGGCCCCAAAACCTAGTGCAATAACCACGATAAAATATTTTTTTGTAAAATCTAAACACAGCCTTCCAAACACTACAAGTTGTTATATAAATAATTAATCAAATTAACGTGGCCTTGTTTATAATATTCCTGTTCTCCCCGAGAGCTTGTAAAAAATTATATATTTATTAATTTATTCGAAGGGTTAATTTACGTTCCATGTTTTATGACGTTAGTCTTAATAAGGGTCGAATCACAAACTATACAAATATAAATAAACGACCCAAACATCCATACCTGTTTTGGGATTCGAATCCTGGACCTCTCGAACCGTAGGCCGGCATGCTACTGACCACGCAACGGAGACAGGCAACAACAATGAAATAGCTTCCCTTGACGCTACTGATAGCATTGTTGATTCTATAACTTGAGCGCTCTTGTGTTCTGACTACGCAATATTCAAAGCAGTGAGAGCAATATAGCGTTACCACAGATTTTAGTCAGTAGCAGTAGATAATTACGACTGGGTAAACATAAAATTTTTTTATTACGAAGTGAACACAAAATTACCACAATTATTCTGATATCAGTTTTTAACCTGCTATAGATTAGGCCTATTCAAATTGAATTAAAAGTAAATAATACACAAATCATTTAAAAGTATTTCAAGCATTAACTGTTAAAACTATGTTGAGTTAGGTTGAATTTGTTTACAAGGAAATAGACGACGCGGTGGTATATTTTATTATTTCTCCAAGCTTGAACACTATTTTAATATGTTAATTTTGTTTTATAATTCTGTAAATTTTTTTCAATTCTTTGAGAAGCAGGTAAAGAATGTAAGGACATCATTTACGAAAACTTGTGTGATAATAAAAATTAATTTATGGTATTTTTACATACAAATTTCATAGTAAATTTGTACATATTACCATTTGTACTAGAGTACATTATGTTTGTTAATAGTTCATAGCAAATAAGTAAAATTGATATCCATCATGTTTACAAATGCGAAAATAAATTTTGGAGTATTTTATATTAAACTTTGATTAAAATGGGAGGAAACGGCAGATTCCAAAGAAAATTAATTGTGGGATTCCTACGACTTCAAGAAACTCTTCAGGTAAAATGTAAACTTATGTTTGTATATTTTCTTTGAGGCCCTGCTTCCCCGTTTCTATTGTTTTTTGCCGTGACTATTTTTTATACTTAAAGGAATTTATAAATCAAAATTCTGTTTGGCAGTTTTGTTTAGAATAGTTTTTGCCGTAACAGCCATTTTTTTTTCAGTACAAGGAATTCAATATTTTCGACTAAAAAGTCATTTAACCTGAATTTCAATAATTACATAATAAGACAAAATCTGTAGTATTTACTTCCTTAAAAAAATCTGCCAAAATAGGATAGTCTATTATAAATAAAAACTCCAAAACGATTTTTGATGTTGCAATCGTTTAGGTGAAACCAATTAAATATCGTTAAAAATGTTTAAACAAGAGCGCATGGCCTTAAATATATCTTTCAAAATATTGTTAAGTCTAGTGTTAAAATAGTCATAATGGTGTGTAAGATTGTGATTAAAATAGTTTACCATATAGTTTCGTACTTAAACTACGTAGGGCCTACACTTGTACGCGAAGTAAATCTTAAATAACAATTAAAATTTTCGGGGAAATATGTTAATCTCAGGCAGTCTTTAAAATTTCACTATACTCTTGATGTACAAGTTCTAGGTTTTCAAGTCGTAATATTAGTTTTACAGTGTGAATTAAAATATATTTAGGTAGAAGCAATTTTACGTAGGTTCATACAAAATTTTTGCGCTAAATTTTTATTAATTGTAAAACGCAATTCGTGAACAGTAAGAGAAGAAAATAAGTACGCTATTTTTTTTCACGCTGTTTACACATTAAATTGAACGTGTAAAGCAAATTAAGCGCAAAAAATTTTAAGGGTGTATACATTAAATTGGTTATACCTAAACACATTTTTATTTGTGCTTAAAAACCAACAATTGGTACATCAGCGGCATAGTGGAATCTTAAGATTTACGCCAGTTGGACGTATTTCGTACGTCCGAGGTCGTGTACAGAGGAATGAATTAGGGATGTCCAATCATTCGCGCGTGGCTGCCGTTGACATCAGAGAAGTACTAGAGAGCAATTATCAGCATTGCAAGCAAACACTAGTGCTAAGTTACTGAACACTAGAGAAGAATGTACGGAATATGGTCTGGAAAACGGCGAGAGCGCCTGCTTTAAACTAGTATGCATGACGGAGACGGTAGCAAATTCCTAGCGGCTTTAAGGCCATGCTCTCTAGTTTAAATTTTGTTATAGATAGTAATTGTTAGGCCTAAACGAGAGCTGTTATCAAAAATACGTCTGGCAGTTTTGCTTAAAATCGTCTTCTTCATCTTGGCTTATTTTTTGAAGGCAGTAAATACTAGACTATGGTTTTAGGTAATTATATAATTAACGACAATATGGCTAACTGACTTTTCAGTCGAAACCGTGAATTTATTGTTTTGAAAGAATTTTAAACAAAACTGCCAGACAATTATTTAATACATGCTCTCGTTTAAGCTTAAAAAATTATCTGACAACCAGTATAAACCGAAGAGTACGGCCTTAACTCCATTACTTCCGCTATTGAGTTTACAATTTTTTTTTTTTTGTTTTGCATTATATTTAAGCAGACTGATATAAAATTACATGTAATTATGTACACTTCTATGATTGATCTTTATCACTTTTATTTCACGTTTTTTATATATCTACTTTATTCTAAAAAAATTTGTACGAGGGGCAATCATTTATATAGGCTTCAACTAAATAATATCGAAAAAAAAAACTGAAATTTTGGATCACTACAAATTTTTCTTATGTTTATTTCACCAAGAAAATTCATTTACTTTAAAATAATAATTTTACAAGTGTACAATTAGTTGAGAATTTTAAATGATTGTTGCATTGGGAGTTTACAATAAGGATGTATTTGTTTGTGTACTGCTCACGATGAGCCATGGCGTGTGTCCACAAACCAAAATATCCTTATTGCATCATTTGTTATTATTCACACGCATGTAAGTGTACAAATAAATTCCACGAGAAGTTTTAGACAGCTTACACAATTTCAATACAGAAATTGTTGAAACATCTGTAATCATATTTTTTAGTTAAAAATATATTATTATGATTCTTTTTATTTTAAAAACAGTAAATATTTTGTGCATGTATTATCATTTAATTGTACTATTCAGTAATCTGTGGTCCAATTACTTGCACCTAAAATTTGTGAAGGAAGAAATTTTTTTAAACAGTATAGTAATTAATAATGCCTTGCATCTTATATTTCATTCTTCAACATTTCTGGTTCACTAAATCCTTAACGTTTATGTCTACAAGGCGGTACACATTTTATGAGAGACAAACAAATAAAATTTCAAATAATAAATTTATACCTTGGGCATGAAGATAGAAGATATAATTTATTCGCCAATTTCTGCGAGCCGAAAATCCATGATAAACTGTTTCTTTACTATGCAAATGCAGCCTGAATTTAAAACAACAAACCCAAGCACGAAAGACAGCAAAGTGTACACTTTAAAGATATATCGGTGAACATGATCGGAACGCCTGAAAACACACGCCTTCACGAAAACCATGTCACTTTTTTTTTTGACAACGAATGCGCTGGCAGAGCCGGAGAAGAAAAAAAAACTTTCAAACGGATTTAATTAAAATTTACTGCAGACATAAAAACTGTGTTTTATTTTAATGAATACGCTAAGGCGGGCGAACCTTCGCAGCACGACTGCTAATTATGTCTCACCACAGCAAGGATTGGTTCACTCTCCACTCGGCCCCCATGCATAATTGGCGGCCATTACCAAAAGCGGCTGGGGAAGGAGAGAAAAGAGGGCAGGGCGAACCTCTGGGAAAGTCTCACGCGAATCACACGAAGCCTTCGAGCGTCCCGCGGTGCGCCCAGCTGACATGGTCCGCGGAAATATGGTAAAATGACGGGGAAGAGGGATAATAAAAGAAGGCACCGAGAAATGAGTTATAAATACATGTAATGAGCAGTGACAAGAAAAATTCGCGGGTTCACTTACATGTAGGCTACCCTCCAAGGATATCTGTAGGGACAGGAATTTTTGATGAACAGACTTTTTCCTTATTTTGTTCCAGTGCCCTACGTGCACACCTGCAGCTTAACTTCATGGTTATTGATAGTGTAACATATAAAGTGCGGAGAGTAGTATACTTAACTTCACCTCTCTCACACATACACCGGACATGAGCTTATTGGGCTCGCTATACTATAACGAGGAATGTCAGTCCTTGCCCAGTCTACAAAATTATAATATTTCTAAGAAACAAAGTAGTACATGGAAGTTTACTTTCAGGAACTTTATATTGTTTAAATTTCATACAGTAGTCAACAGTTCCTATTAGTAAGAGCTTCCATGAACCTGCCAGGAAACAAACTACGATAGAAAGCAGGGTAAATTAATTTACAATAGAATAGG
>PNEQ01059447.1:0-14093 GCA_003012365.1 Medauroidea extradentata
GATACCACAGCACACATTGCGCCTTTTCTTTCATGGAGGCCATTGTGCTTTTCACTCGTCACACACCACCTACCTGAAACATACACAAAAAAAACTTTATGAGTTGCACATAATGTTCGTCCAAACCGCAGTTTGCTAGCATTTGTAGTTTTCTAGTTATGAATTTTTGTAATGAGGGAAAGACTTTATGGACACCCTGATACTGTGAGATAATGACCTCTATGTAGGAGCCACCGTCCTATGCATATTCAAGTTCCGTCTATTCGTCCATTGTTGGCTGTTGGAGTGAGTAGCAGTAATTAATAGAGGTATGAAGTCTTCGTAAATAGTATAGCCACGATTTTATGGAGAAAGGATGTTTGCACTATTTGGTTGCAATGCCTTATGTTCACTTCCGCAACACTGATTCATGGTCAGTGATTGTACGTTTCAACTGTCACTTGTTTTGAGGTTCTACTGACAAATCATAGACACATTACGTCACAATAGCATCATTGTTATTGGTGCAGTCAGATGAGGGACGTGTCAAAGACAAGCTGCCAATAGCTGTGAAGCAGAGCTGGCGAGGTGCACGCGAGACACTGAAACGAAATATTGCAAAAATATTTTCACGACGAACTCATTGCTCTAACAGAAATATGTTTGCATCTCTTAGTTTCAGTGACTTACGATCTGACCTGCAGCTCTGCTTCGTGGTCAGTGATTGGATGATTTAACTCCTAGCGTCTTAGAGTTCTATCCACACATCACATACATAGCCTATGATGACGCAGTTAACTTTCTTCTGATTGTCACAGTCAAATGAAAGACGACACTGTACAAATACGCACAGCCAATAACCAGAGGCACGAGTATTTCGCGTATTCATCTGGCAACGGCCTAGACTTCTAAGTTCTATACGTGAACCGACTGAAGCCAAATATCCATTGGCTTCTAACAGCATAAACGTGTACCACGTGATATCTCCACGACTTGTTTCCTTATTTATAACTGGCTTGCAGTCGTCAAATGTGTGTTAAAATCGCTCTTGTCTAACCACAGAAGGAGGCGTGATGTATACGTTATTGACCTACAACCTGACCTAGAATCAATTCGCGAAATAATCTTGCCTCTACCAATAACCATGAAGTAGAACTACATACGTGCACTTAGATAACTGAAACAAAACGGGGCAAAAATATTTTCCGTAAACTTCCTGGCTCTAATATTTGGCAAATTGTTATGACTAGAGTACACAGGACAGTGTAAGTCATTGAGCTGACGAAATATTCCTTTCCAATTGGACGAGTAATTGGTAGTTGAATATTTATACCAGATGTAAGTCGTTTAGCAGCTATCGTTATATCTACAGGCTGCGAGTTTGGGGAAACGCTGCTTACGACAGACTACTACACTAAGTCCGTCAGATAAAATTAACTCATCGTATTTCCTGGTAGAGATTTATGCATTCATAGGTAGCCTATATTTTTGCAGATATTCTCAATAATCCACATATATGCCGGCTCTCCAATATGTTATGCTTATTATAGTAAAAAAAAAATATGTCAGTTTCAGAGTTACATTTACAGAATAATAAATTAAATATTTTCCAAAATATAGTCAAATCAGGTTAAAAGGCTCTAAGATGCACTTAAATTTTATGAACAAACCCATTTTATAAACGCAGTTTCTACGCATAAATAAATACATAAATTATCAACATTTTCACTTATACCTAAATCAAGTTTAATTGTTACAATCCGAAAACCTCTCGCAGAGGTTCACTGATGTAAAAATTATTTTCAAATGAAAATGCGACTAATTGTCAAATTCGGTTACTATACAGACATGGATACTATCATATCAAAAATTATGAAATATTACCTTTTCATTTTTATTGGTTTTGTGGTTTCAAGCCGTGATTTTCCTAAAAACGATTTTTAATTTTTTACTCGAAAGCAAATCATAGTGCCGTATAGACATAAGTCCACTTATAGTTTATCGACTTGACAAAAACGTCCAATCGAATTGTGATGAGTGGGCCTAGTTCAGATTTGATTGACGGCTGAGTATTCCAGTCGTTCGCTCGACATTTTACCTTTCCATAACCTGTATGGTGGTCAGCTGGGAGCACGTATTTTGCCCGGTTGAGTCCAAAAAAACTGCAGAGACCTAAGGTTAACACAACACGCACATCACGCCTCGCCGTAGCCCTTAGACGCTAGCCAGTGAACTGGCGTGTATGTTTCTAGCCGATAACTTGCCTCTATGAGACATTTAACTGTGATCTTATTATTTTATAACGTTATGTTTGAGATAAAGGTGTGTTGTGTCCTCCTGTAACTGTTTAAATATTCTGAATGAAGATTATCATGCCAACAAGTTAAGCAAAAAACACTTTTTTTTTTTTAAATATTTTAGGCCGCAATCAGATGAGCTTTAAATATTAGTGGAGGTCAGCATGAAAAGGTTAAACACGCAAGCGAAGTTCTTTGAATGCTATTCCTAAGCAGACGTCTCTCGTGTAGGTCAGGTAGTTTTTGAATAAACTTGTGTTGACCGAAGTTCTGTACACTTCTTGGGCAGACGGTCTCCTTAACCATTCACTATCACTAGAAAAGGTGCTTCATATGTCATCCATTGGTAGAAATGTAACTTTGTGTGCTTAGTAGTAGGATGATTACATTCCTGGTTCGTCTCTAATGTGCTGCTAGGAATTGATGATGCAATCCATTATTTCTTGTAGGTACATAATTCATAACGATTATAAGCCTGTTGACGTATGTAGTCTATGCCCAGTAAAAAAATTGTTCTATTAGAAAAATATTTTTTTTTTTTTGGAAATTAGTATCCAAAAATGTTTTTTAAGTGAACAAAAAATATTGTAAACTGCAAAGAAAATGCTAGGAAATATACTAATATATGTCTGTACAATTACAAAATTTTTTTTTGCTCTTGTAACTTTTCTATTTTGTACTTTCATAACTAAATTGTTTTACGTTTTACACCGTTGAAATTAACACAACATTTTTTAACAACCAGCTTCCTATTTTTTTTAAAATACAAAATAGACTATTTTGTACAATGTGACAGGCATTCGAAGGTTATATAGTTACTTATCTAACAATTTGCTCATAAAATTAGTCCCACCAGTCCCCTCAGGTATTTTGGGAAATTAGTCGATTATAATGATCTGCGACATTCTTAATGTATTGCTTGGACTGATAAATGTTTTGTCATTAGCATACAAGTTTTTTTCTTGTAGAAGAACGAATTATTTTACAGTATGGGTTTAATAGCGATGTTTATAAGACATTCTTATCTTGGCGCATATGACCTCCTGTCTAAGTATAGATAGGGACCTGAAAAATTCGCGTTTTCTTTCAAACACAAGTTAGAATTCCAGCAACTGTACATTCGTGTCACTTTCACATTTGGTCCTTGACATATATTGACACCTCGTATAAGTTGCTGAGCCAATATTATAATTGTAACTAAATGCAGGCTCATATCAGTGTGTTAGCGAGTAGCTAATGAACAGCTGTTGTTTGCTTGAGTACACATATGTTCCTGACGGCTAGCATACAGTTCAGTGAACCTGCAAATATTTCCGGTCTCTAAGTATAGACTATTATATTTGCTCGTGTGTGTTTGTGTGCTTGAGTATTGTGTATGTTGTTTGTTCGACGCACAGGTACAATGTACACAAGCTGGTGGTCTTGTCCAAGGAGGGTTGGAAGCTGTCGCTTGGACGGCTCTGCGACGGCAGCATGTAGTATCGCATATCACTCACGTGGCAAGACCCCGGGGTCAGCTTCGTCTCTCAGCGGGACGTCCTTCGCCGACAAACCCCGGCCACGTCCAGCGATGCATCGCCGGCCCTCGGGCGCCATTCGCCACCTCCTCTTCCTTAAGGTGACCGCCTGACCAGGCCGCCGTGTTGTGTGTGTCAAAGAAAGTTACACACATGTACACACCTCTGGTTCACCACTACTCATTAAAGCATATTTTCTTGCAGATGACTGTGGAGAAAATGATACTTTGTTATTGCGGTCGGTTTTATGGTTGATAATCTTAGCGCAGAACCTTTTCAAATGTGTAGGCGTTTACAGTACAGATTTGTCTTTAATATAACGTCATAAAAGGATATCGTTAACACTGAATGTCTCATAGAGGCGAATTTTCGGCGAGAAGACTGCACGCCAGTTCAGTGATTTCCTTCTACAGACTATGGGTAGCCGGCGTGTTGTGTCGTCCTTATCGCTTCCGCTCTCATAAGCCTTGGAAAAGCCAAATGCGTCCAGCCAGACAGCCACCTTAACCCGTATATATAGGCTATATATATTTATTTAACGAGCCACACTCGCATATATACTGCACAGCTTCAAGACAATTTGGAAGTGATGATAGCACGACTTTTTAAGTGTTGTAGGTTTTTTTTTCCCTATCTCAGTAGACATTTACAGTACTTAAATTAACCTTGGATGCATATTTTACCATTTGTACGGTAATATTTGTCTCATATTGCCACATACATTACACAGCATCGGCAGTTATTGCCCAAAATTAGGTGTAGCCTACATACCGGTTTACTGAGTTATACGATACAGAATGTACCTAGCGTAAGATATTTATGGAAGTACAGCCCATCAGCCGGTAAATGTCATAACAGAAATAAAATTATGATTTTACAGTCGTCAAAGAATAAATTCACTTCATGAGCGAATAAAAATCAATGCATATTGGCGGCATACAAAAAAAACTAAAAGTTGATTTGAAGTATAGGCCTATCACTGTAGTTGGCGCATCATCCCAATATATTGAGGACGTTAAGCAAATGACTCGGTTAACTTTCTTTTGGGTTCTTCTTGCTGTTCCAATTGGCTTTCGTTCTTTCCGAGAAAGCTTGTTTACGTTCTTCCGCTGCCGCTGGTCGACGGGTTTTCTCTGGGATATCCCGTTTCCCCCGCCTATTTATTCCGGCACTGCTCCATATGCACATCATGTCATCCTTCACCAACGCTAAAGACCTTGCTGTTAAGCGCTGAACAAAATCTCTCACACACTCTATTACTTTGTGTCTGAAGATGTATTTTTCTATGATGTCGGTTGACTTTAAGTTTGCGCTTTGAGTCCTTTCGAATTTCATTCAGCCAAGGCGTTGAGTTTTTAAGCGAGGTTACATAATCTATTACTATTTTTTTCAATACATTTTCTGGTAATGTGTTGCGATGACCAAAGAATTTAGCTTGCCTTTTCTTTATATCCATCTGGATGTTTGGAACTTCTCTGTTGTTTTGATTCATTGAAGCCTATAACCATTTTAAGGGGGCGTGTTACACAGTTTCTTTGTATTTTCAGTCTTTAATCATAACATTTGTTCAAATTGTATTATAAAAATTTTCTCTTCGACAAAGCATAGGACATATTCTTGGTAAACTGATTGACATAAACAATAATTGAATGTTTCATTAATTTGCCATACAGAATCATTGCAAGAGAATTCTTGAAAGTTAACCTATAATTTTCTTGCAATGATTCTACATTGCAAATTAATGAAACATCCCATTATTAGGCCTATTTATGTCAAGCAGTTTACCAAGAATATATCCTATGCTTTGGCGAAGAGAAAATGTTGATAATAACACCTAAATGAATGTCATGTGTCAAAATCTGAAAGTACAATAAAATTGTCTAATATTCCCCCTTAAGTGTGTCTAGGCTCTAGAATTTTCCTAATGATTTTTTTCTCTTCAGTTTTGATTTCTTCAAGTTCGCGTTTTCTATTGAGCATCAGTGTTTCGTATGCGTACTGGACTGTTTGTTTTATGACAGTGTTGCACTGCCGAATTTTGGTAAATTTTGACATGTATATCTTGTTCGTGGTATAAATTTTTATACAACAAAGTATGCCAGCATGGATCTCAGCTATGTTCACTAGTTTGTTGACTATGCTGTACCTAGGAGTCGGTAGTTTTCTCGGAAAGACTATCGATAGAGTTACGTCAATTTCGCGGATTCATCTGGCAGCAGCCTAGACTTGTCAGTCCTATACACCCACTGGCCACAATCGACTATCTATTGGCTTATAACCGTACAAGCAGGTAGCAAGCGATAGCACTTCGCATTATTTCCTTATTTACTACTGGCTTTCAGTAGTCAAACGCGTTTCGTAACAGCCGCCAGCAAGTTACAGACGTGACAATGAAGTATACATAATTGGCGTTCAACCTGACCTGGAATGTATCTGCGAAATTTACGTACCTCTAACTATCGCACCACTTTATTTCAATGCCTTATGTGCACATCTGCAGTTATTCTTCATGGTTATTGGCAGAGAGTATTTGTGTAGAAGCTACCTCACTTAACGGTGCTAACCAGAACAAGATTACTGCAACGCCACACTACTGTGAATATCGGGTAGAACCACTAGATATGCTGAGAGTTAGAAATATTCAACTATTGTCCATCAAGCAGAGAAGTAAGTGTACAAATAAGGGACTGAAATAAGTTGAAACTAAATTATATTCACAAAAAATCAGTAACTCTATCCACGATTTTACTATTCTTAAATTCCCAAGAGACGTCTACAAAAAAAAACACCATCGCATTCAAATATAAAATTATGATTTTTCTCCACTTGAAAGCCATTAATGAAATCATCATCTCCATGTTGGCTGGTTTATTAAGACAGCAAATACTATGGTTTTAGCTAACTATCCAACTAACGAAAATATGGTTAATTGACTTTTTGTCGAAACCGCATAATTTCTTGCTTTGAAAAAATTAGTTATCACAGAAAAACCATTTTAAACACAACTGCCAGACAGGTTTTTCGTATCTGCTCTAGTTAAAGTAAAAAAAAAATAATTGTCGCAAAAACAGTAGAAACTAAAGATCCCGGCCTTAAGAGAGCGTGGTACATAATTGAACGCTAAAAGCATTTATCTATAACCGTAGGTTTCTTGAAGCCTATTTTCAAAAATTAAACCATAGAAATCCTAGACAATAGTTTTAGCCAACATTTTAAACAAAATTGTTTCCAGTGTTACGAACTTCTGAGGCACAATCTCTGACGCCGGAACCTCGTGCATTTAACTGCGGCGCAAGAGATCACGCGTAACGAATTAGTAATTCTGGATAAATATTTACTCATAAAGTTGGCAAATACCATTATCTAGGATTGTCATTGAGTATTTTATCCATATTGGCTTCGAAAAATGCGTAGATATCAATTGATGTGTTCACCGTTTGTTTATCTACCACGCACTCTTAAGGTAGCCACATGGGTGGACGTATTTTGTGTGCTCGAGATCTATAAGTGCGGAAGCAGTATGATCGAAACCGCACGTGTAACAAGCCTCATCCTAGCCTCTAGGCGCAAGTCATTGAACCGGAGTGCAGTCTTCTCGCTCACAACTGCCTCTATGAGACACTTAGTGAAAGCCCTATCGTTTTATGTCGTAATAATAAATATCAGGATGTATTGTACGTCTATATCTTTTAAAATATTCTGCGGTCATATTTTCATACCTAAAACAGACCACAAGTAGGCCTACACCAATTACCGACATTTTCGGCAGCGTAAAAATAAACTTTACAGATAAGTTACATGGAGGGCCTAAAATGTATATATGTGTGTGTAACATTCTTTGAATTCTAAGCAGATATTACTGAATCTATGCTGAGCAGTTTTCGAATAATTGTAACGGTCGAAGTTCTGTACACCACACGGCGGTCTGGGCTAGCGGCCACATACAGCACTGACTAAAATTACTGCATTTTCTATCTCGATGATGCATTTCGTCATTACGACAAAAAATTTAAGGTTGAAGTAGTGTCGCCATCTTGAATTTATGTATTTTTCCTTATAGTTCAAGCCTCAGTTTAATCTCTGATCATTTAACTTCATTGGAGTTTAACCTATGCACTGATAGCATTTCTTATTGTCACAGCCAATTAATTGTACGCTAGTTCTGTTGCGAATGTAGCCTAGGCTTTGTGGCACTTGCCTTCTTACGTAGGCAACGTAACCTAAGGTAATGTTTGACGTAGTATAGTTTGACGAATAAATACGCACCTGATGTGTAGACTCATTGTCTCAAAGTTATTTTAGGGTAGGTTTATCCCTTTATGCTTGAGTTAAGGCCAAGATGCATAATTTATACTGAATTTACGATAATTATTTTAAAAAACCCTTAATCAAAGCAATTATCGAAAATCGTTCCACAGTTTTCTTAATAATAGTTTTCCTAGGTTAAATATTTTTTTTTCAAGACAAGATGCATCATGGTTTGATCTAATTAAATAATAAAAAAATTTAAATTTAATTAATTAACTAGCCAAATTCATTTTAATTTTCGACTATAAAACAATTAGACATCATATAAAAGTAATTTTTAAGAAAACTGTACAACAGTTTTGTGATATCTGCTCTCGTTTAGGAATATAAAATTGCCAATTGTGAACCCAGCAGAAACGATGGACAATTGCCTTAAGTGGAATATGTTACACTTATTAATTCAAACATAAACGTATCTCTGTCCTCATGACCGAGTGACGTGGCGCAACGCTAAGACGCTGGGCTCGCATTCGTGAGGACGCGGGTTCGATCCCCGGCCCGGCAGTCCTGATTTCAATTTTCCATGGTTTCCCGAAATAGCTGCAGGAGAATGCTGCGATTGTTTCTTATAAAGAAAGGCCATGGCCGAGTCCTCTCCCAACTCCTGTCATTGTAGCAAGTTGTGTCACCTCACTCTCGACGAGACGTGAAGTCCACTTACCTACGTCTGTCCTCGTGTTACTCGCATGTCGAGACGTGACCACGCGGAGCCTGATCAAGGTGTACCAACCCCGGGAAGAATAAAGCCGGCGCTTGTTCGTGTAATTGAGAGAGGGAAACAGTAAAAGGAAGATGGCTGGCCCGCGGGACGTCGGTTATATGGCGGGGCCAGATGTGTATAAAGTGTAACAGCCTATATTGGCCAGCTGCACGCACCAAGTTAATGCCACCTGCCGGGGGAGAATACGTGTAAAAAACTTTCTGGGGATGATACAAGTTTATGCTCGTTCTTTATTGCCGTGGCACAATGTTGCGTACATCTCATTGTTATGCTATACGCAGCTGGATTATATAAAATGCGATGAGCAATTGCAGTTCTAGGCTAAATAGCGCGGTCTTCCTTCTTGTCCGCGCGCACTGGAAGCTTCTCTGCCCTGTCAGCTGTTTTAAGACCCTGCTTGATTTTTACCTTCAGTCAATTTCTATCTTTTCAACACAGAGTATAAAAATCTTACTTTTATCAAAAAAAGCACGTGAAATAATGTTAATATATTAATCAGTCAAGGCACTACAACAAGAATGTCGCAGGTGAATAATGTGGTCTAAATCTTCCAAATACCTTTGCGGACTAATGGGATGTACTTTTATGAGCTGAATGTTTAATGTGAAACAAAATTACCTTCAATGGTCTGTCATATTTTACAAAAATTTTGACCTTTCATAAACGTTTCTCGGAAACTGCTTGCGATTTTTTTTTGTTTCACTTGAAACAATGTAAAGTTCACAAGTATTTAGTGGGAAATGTAAAATTATTATTTGTAAACAGACAAAGATGACTGTAAATATGCAGACATATGAATATATTTGTAAGCATTTCGTGTTAAGTTTACAACATTTTCGTAAATTAAAAAAAGTGTTTTATAAACTTCTTTCCAAAAAAATTATTTTGTGTCAGTGAAATGTTTTACTACTACTACGTACTTATTTATATTACCATTGATACGTGATTAAAACACAGCAAATACTCATACTTTTATGTGGGATGTGTCTGTTTGAAGAGCCTTAAAAATGTTAGTTTTACTGTCAATAACCTATTTTAATACGCTCCTTAGAACTGTAGCGTAAGAGAAAAATTGGTGAGTAATTTACCAGAGAAGGAGTTACCTATTACAATTACGGAAGATTGAATATCTAGCAGGCAAACAACTTTCCGTCCTTTTAAAGCGAAAGAATTGAAAATCCAGACAATTTCGATTTTTTAAACAGATAGAATAACATTCTAAAATTTTAAGAATCCATATTTTAAGTGGAGAATTTGACAAGGAAGGAAACCTGCCTACTTTAGCTCAGATATTTGTGAATATTTGAAGAAAAAGAAAGATTTGAAATATTATGCCCACTTGTAACTTGTAATTATCACGTTAATTAGAGATGGAAACAAAGTGTGTGTATATGTATACGTATGTATATATGCCGAATGAGAAATGCATTCAAAAGTAAAAGTACCAACCACTTAGCTCCACAGCAGAGTGAGGTGATAATAAACTGCCACCTCCTCAGCGTGACAGGTATTGAGATGCTGAGATGGAACAGCGGTGGAATACAGGGGTTTGAGAGAAACTGTAATACTTCCAAGAATATCAATTTCGTGGTGGTGAGAGGGATTTACGGCCCTTTAACAGTGAGGTTTTAAGGAGCCTCCCTAGTTAGTAAAATAGCACAATTTCAGTATGATTCGTTTATTATAATTTCTCAAAGAATATTATACCCACGGCAATAAAACTTATTTTAATCAAAGACAAAAGTCGTATATTTGTTATTATAGTCAAAGTTTCGACACTGAAATATCAGTAAGTTTATAAAAAATATTATGACTTCACCGAAACGTTGCAATACATCTTAACTTGTTTGTATTATATACTCTTCTCTTAAATAAAAGATTTGCCTATAGTAACCTAGGTGCAGCCTTTGTGAATACATATCTCTATTAAAACAATTTAATGACTTATTTTTGTGAGAAAACAGACTGGAAGCGAAGCGTGCATATTTACTGTCACTTGTTCTCGTCTACACTCACGTATACTCCCTTCTTGACAATGTCTACCTTGGTTTCCACCCCCCAGGATGCTTTCTCAGACGAGAACACGCCCAGCTGTCGCTCTAAGTGTACGTCCGTCAGCCGATACTCAGGTCTCTGCTATGTAAGGACTCTCCTTAAGGGCATGGGCCCGAGTTTCTTCGCATTTAATGTCAATTATTTTTTAAAACATAAATGGGAGCCGATATCGCAAAAATCGCTTCGTAACTTTGTTAAGACTTATTTAAACTACATACTCTAATTTTGTCGAGACAGAAGACTCCAAAATAGCTGCTAATTAGTTAATTAACAAAATTTCATTTAAATTTGTGAATTAGCTATACTCATCATACAGTTCGTCTCGAAAAATTACATTGCATAGTAAAACCAGTTTGCAAAATAGTTACGAAGCAATTTTACGATATCGACTCTCATGTGGATTTTAAAAAATTATTCTCTCGAAAGCCGAGAAACTCGCGCCCAAGCCCTTAAGAGCCTATATGAGAGTGAAGTGAGGTGAAAGGACAACATAATAGCCATTCCTGGCACGGACCTCTCGTACTACTGACCCGCACCGGCAATATCGATTTCGTATAACAATCTCTGCGTATCTCATGTAAGGATCACGCTTATTCACTGTGGCGAGGCGCCGGTTTATTGAGGCAAACGAAATAAATTATTATTTTTGTAAGTGATCCCTGGAGCCGTGGTCCTACCTGGCAGAGCGGTCATACCAACCGCTAGAGGTACGTGAATTTCGCGGATACATTGTAGGCCAGGTTGAACGCCAATACCGTATACTTCACTGTCACATATGTGCGCACCTGCATCTCTGCTTTGTGGTCAGTGATTGGATGCCGTAACACCCAGCGTGTTGAGGTTAAACCCGCAAATCACAGACGTGAAATGTCACAGTTATCGGTGTACTGTGTGGCACAGTCAAATGAATAATAACTCTGCACAAAAACACTATGTTAATAGTTATGAAGTTGAGCTGCAGGTGTGCACGTAAGGCACTGAAACAAAAATGGGGCAAAAATTTTTTCACAAAAAACTACTGCCCCAATAAATAAGTCACAGCGCTATCACGTGCTACCCGCTTGTACAGTTGGAAGCCAATGGATACTAGATTTTGTCCAGAGTGTGTATAGGACTGAGAAACATGACTGCTTCCAGATGAATATGTGAAATTCACGCACCTCTACCAATCGCCTTCCTCCAAGGCGAACCGTGTTTAAGGTCTCGCTCTTTAGTTTAGCAGTGGTTTCGAAAATATATTTTTTTATTAACACAAATTAATACACATATCAAAAATTCGTTCTGGCAGTTTTAACACTTATATATCATCGCGTGTATCTGAATTTTTCTGTTTCAATACATCGAATGGGTTTTTAGATTTTGCCCCTGAAATAGCACATATTTTGTTGTCAAAATAAGCCAAAATTAAGCAATTTTTTTTTTGCTAGCAAACAGTACGTTATTAAAAAAAACGCTCCGGCACAATAGTGTATCGTATGACTGTACACAGTCTCAAAATTTTCCAAAGCATTTGGTTATAAAATATTCAAGTTACTTGCAATTGTTTGAAATAAATGAAAGATCGTGGCCTTAATCCCCAGTCTCTTCGTGAGGGGAACATTGCAGACGTTTTTTTTTCCCGGGATTCTCCCGTTTCCCCCGCCCTTGAATTCCGTCGCTGTTCTATCTGCGATTTATAATTTCCTCTGTGTACCCTCCAGATTGGGGTTTGGCGATAGGCTGCTACACCATTCTGTAATTAGAACTGGTTGAGACAGTGCGGGGATAATCCTTGTTTGTAGTGATGTGATATTAATTTTTATCTCATTTAATTCAGTGGTCATTAAAAATACACGTAATTATTCACAGTCGTGATTGTGGCAACGTACAGTTGTGTTCAGGTCATTGCTGGTACTCTTTATATGTTTGCACAGTAAAAAAATTCGTACTTTTACAAGAAAAAGTTTGTCAACTAATGGCAAAACATTTATCAGCATAGGCACTACAATAAGTAGTGTTTGATGTGAAACAAAATAACCTTCGACGATCTGTCACATTTTACGAAATATTTTGAACTTTTATAAAAAAAAAGGGGGTTCTTGGAAACTGGTTGCCAACAAGTTGTTTGTGACGCTTCAAACAATTCTAAAATATGCGAGAATTTATTTGTAAATATACAAAAATCTTTGTCAACATACATATATATTTATAGACTTACAACATTCCCTGTAAAGTTTACAATATATTTTGTTAACTTACAAAAAAAATTTAACTAGTTACCAAAGAATTTTTTATAAGAGTACAAATATTTTTACTGTGTACAGCAACTTTACAGTAAAACATGCAAGAATAAATATAAACAATCCGAGCAGTCGCTAACACCAACCGTTATAAACTGAAAATATGCCACAATCAACCAATTATCATAGTTTCTTAAGAAAGAGTATAGTCCGTATTGAATGCAACTTCTGGCCTTGTACTGGAGTGACCATAATATATCTATTTTGAAACAGGTAACGCGCAAACTAGGTATAACATATCAAGGTTAATCATACGTATAAAAATATTTTGTTCAAATAATTTATTTTTGCAGCTAAGGTGGTTATCTGGACGGAAGTATTTCGCGCACTCCAGCGCCCAGATAAATATCGCCACCTGCTATTTGCACCGACGCAGCGAAACGCATGTGCAGAGCAAGTTAAACGCTTCTTCTATGGCATTACGTGAGTACATAATTCCAGTGCAGCGCAAGCAGACGCAACAAAGGTGCAAATTTTGCGTTGCACCCGTAAAAAGCCATATTTAATCGGCCTACATGACTAGAAGTGCGTAAGCGGTAAGGACGAGATAGCATGCGCATCTTGCCTCTCTCTGGCCCCTAAGCGCGGAGCAGCAGTTAAAGAATGTCACACGTGCTTATACCCAGTTCTGGTTCGTCACTACTACTTTTTATTTATTTTATTTTTATTTTATTTTCGACTTATTTTTACAGTGGCGAAGTTAAGGTGTAACCACCTTGTCTTACACTTAACCACTGAAAAAAAAAAATATATAAATAAAAATTAAAGACAACAGAACATTAAAACACATTGACAAAAGAATAATGAGAGAAGTAAATAAGATATCAAATTACAATAAGCATGAGTATTACCATCTAGAACATAAATTATTCCTGATTAATATTAAATTGAGACATAATACAAAATTGTGTTTTAAGTACGGAATCTTTATATCTGA
>PNEQ01059466.1:0-13654 GCA_003012365.1 Medauroidea extradentata
ACATTGCTAGTGTGTTGACATCCATTTCGTGATAAGTTCTCCCAGAGCAGCAATGTGCAATAAGTTGGGGCGCACACAACACACTGGCAGTAGCGGTGGGCAGTTTGAGCGAAATACACCAGCAGTCACTGCCAGACGTTACTGCTAGCCGTAACTGCCAATCGTCGCGGCTGGCAGTTCCAGCGAAACGACACCTTAACCTTGCTATTACAAATCTCTCCCCCCCCCCCCCAAAAAAAAAATTGTTATTCTTATCATACCACTCTTGAGGTGTATGCACTATGCGAGTACAGCAATGAAAAGGGTAAAAAATAACATGTTTCATAAATCAATATTAGGGTCTCAGTGTCTTGCAATGAACAATATAGCTAAGGGACAAAGCAAGTATAAATATTATTAGCAAGGAATGCGTACATTGTCTCGTACCTGTAATAACTGCAACTTCATCGAAAACTCGGAGTACTGTTACTGTTATTTACTTAGAATTAGTTTCCATATTTCTCAACTTTTTAGGTAGATGGACCGATCTAGTCTTTACAAATGTAGCGAAATGTCTAACTCTCCTTGTTGAAATACGTTAAAACATAAATTGATTTTTCAGTAAAGGAACCAAATACTCTTTTCACTTATGCAAGAGCATTCGTATGAGGAAAAACGGGTTCCTGTTGATGATTTGATTATGCTATGTGGTGGAGGAATTCAGAACTTAAAGAGGGAAATTTTGCATTCACAACACTGTTTCTTATTCAGCAATATTATACATGTATATATATATACATACATATATATATATATTGTAATCTTACCTAGCGAGTTATATAATATGAAGACACTAGGGCAAAAAATAAAATAGAAATTAAAGTTATAAAATGAACAAATGAGTGTCAGAAATTCATTTACAAGACATTTATTAACATGACACATTAAGGTACGCAAAATTACAAATTTAGGCGACAATGTCGCTTAAATATGGAATTACAATGTACAAAATATTTGAATGAAAGCGCTTAATGTCGGCAATCAGCCGCTTCAATAACCTCCTAATCCAATACACAAAAATTAGCGCTCAACAGTGAAACGGTAACATTATTCACAATTTTGGACTTCCTTTTTTAAGGAATGAAACCTTCTGAAGAAGGCATACTTGAAGGCACAGCGCCATTAAACCAATTAATACTCGATGCCTAAATGCAGCTTCGCAACGCATGTAGGCAAACTCCAGTGAACTACGTCTCCAAAAGTCAACATAGAGAAATTACAGAAAACATGATTCAAATTCAAAATCACTCGTCGCGGCATGAGTACACCTCGTGTACCAAAATGTCGACACTGCTCATGTCACGACGGTGTTTCGGTTACAAAATCCACAAAATATAAAAATACTTAAATCGGCCTAAACAACAATTTGGACAAGGCTAAAAAGTGAAATATCAACTGCCATACATGACGGTGGCCGCCTCCACACGTCGTGGGGATCAAGTCCCTGCTAAACATACCTATGGAGTTAACTTACATGTGTGTGCCCAGGTGAACTGCCTCCGAACAGAGCTGATAGGGAAGAGACCTCTAGCACACACGACCACTAGCCTGGCCAGGGCTCATCGCCGCGCATGCGTCGAGGAAAGGAGAGGGGAGGCAAAGAACACACTACATGGAACAAGGAAAAGGGGATACCGATTGTCGCCGTACCGGCCGCCGATGATCATGGTCAGTTTATAAATCTTCCTGACGTCGCAAGCGCCACCGGAACACAAGGCACTCCGTGCAATATATATTTGTGATGACCATAAATTGGTTTGGGTCATCACATGTGTTTAGAATAGTACTTGTATTGAATTAGTGCACCAGCTGTTTTGTGTCGAGCGAACCAGTGTGCATACCTTATGCACACGTCTTGTATCGCCGCGTGGTGGTCTGGTCACACACGGAGGTAGGCAGTCGTGAACGACCAGCAGTTTTTTTTTCGGTCGGGATTGGCGAGCGAGCTGTTTACCAGAGCAGTAGGAGTGTCGTTGTCGATGGCGACGTAGCGAAGTGTTCCGTGTAACACGCCACAAGTTACTCGGGTAGTTCAGGGAAGTATGCCCGAAAGGTTGTGGTGTGCGGAACTGTAGATGTCGAAGTGCATAGGCACATTGCTATGCCAGTAGCCTATACAAGTTTGTGAAGTTATTTCGCACTTAATGGCAGTCATGTCGGTTGGCCTGCGTTTGCCTGTATACGGCAGAAGCACAATGGGAAGGCGGTCTTCGGCGGAAAGCCGGTTTCGGACGTATCGCTACCCATTTATGTACCGCTTCTGTATTTATCAGTAAGAGAGTTTTCCACTGATGTGTTAAAGTGTCGCTTGTAAGCGTTCTTACTCTACGTCACTGTGACGTTGGTTGGTTCCACTCGGCGGTTTTGACTGCGGTTTGTGAAAACGACGATTAGTACGTGAGGCGACCTCTTGATTATAGTAATTGAGAGTTACCAATCCTTGAAGTATGCCAAAAGCCAGGCAACGTCATCCAGTTCAATGGGGGATATTGTTTTGCCCCGTTCGTCAACTTATTGTGCTGTTCCGCAATTTATAGGTGAAGTTGTGACCCTTCCTTTATTACGAGGTTGCAGCACTGATTGCTTCGCATACACAATTCCTGCTACGTACAGGTACATTTTATTGTGTTTAGTGAAATTTTACTGAATTAGAACATCGTGGACATAATGAGAAACGTAATTTAATTAAATGTGCATCAGAGACAAGTAAATTTAATGTAACATTTTTATTGTATTATTTAATGGAAAATGTTTTAAGATTGAGATTTTGCTACCTAAACTTAATATTAGGCTATAGGCCGAGTAAACATTTAGGGCAACCATTATAACCTTTTTTACGTTATTAATGTAATGCTGCTGCAATCTAGTATGAAGTATAGTAATAGTAATATTTTGTATGTATTAATACTGATGTATATGTATGCGAATACTGCATGTTAGTAAATCGGTATTGCAGAGGTTTTTCTTTCGGTATGTTCCTCATAGATTTTTGTTTAAAAAATATGTTGTCTATGTTCATCTCTATACTTACTTAATCCCGTATATTTCAGAATTCCCAAGGTGAAAATGTTCGTTTGTTTCGCTCTCTATAGGCTGTGCCCTAGGGAGTGTAACAATATATATAATAATATTTACATGCACATGTGTCAATGTGATCGCGACATATTTGTGTGCAATTTCTGTTGCGGAGCTACATACTAGACATGTACACTAATGACGTATGAGAAATTTGTACATTAAAAAAGTGAAAACTAATGAAGAGTTATTCAATACCGTAACAGTAATTACGTCATTAAAAACACTTCTCACAACTAAATTAAGTGTCTTGCAGAATGTTTAAAATTAAATTGTATATACACATTAAGAAATGTGTTATCTCCTTATTATAATTATTTTGTGATACGTCAGTTATAGAAGACTAACCTTTGAACACATAACGATTCATACATTCACGACTCAGTACACACAAATGGGCATTCTACGATGAAAAACACTTCCAACGTGTACAATCGGCTAAGTCCCTCACGCACGTCCTGTGTATTAAAGCATTCATTGGTACCTATTCTACTCCCCACCCCGCCAACCTGGTTAGTGATCTCTGCTAAACTGATCGTTGATCATAAAGTTTAGTATGCTTTCTTAGGTGTTACGAAACTTGGATACGTCTTGCATGATACCACTGAATAAAAGTGACTGGTTCCGTTGCGAAGGCGTAGTGAGTGGCTACTACGTTACAACATTAATGAAGGAGATTTCCTGCAATGTAAGAAACTTAATTGTGTATTTTGGAGTTGTCAGGTTCTCGTATCGGCAATGATCTAGTAATTCTAGGGTCTATCAGCTCTGCAAGAATGACTTCTTCATAACAAAACCTCAACTCTAGAAACATTTTCGTTCTCCAGGAGACATCATTTTACTATATTTCTTCAATATCTAAGTCGTTACATGAACAAACTATAAAGTAACACCTTCTTCTCTTAGTGACTTGGAGTTGTCCGTGTATCTGGAAGTTGTAATAATGGTTCATTTTCAGCTTGTTCATTTTCGGATCTAGGCAAAAATTATTTAACTAGACAGAGGCTTTAGGAATCGTCATGTTTTGGGCAGATTCCGGGAACTTGATTTCAAGTATTGTGTCGTCTCCGATTACCCCATCAGGAGTAGCACCCAAAATCCATACGTTTTTTGGACAAACAATCCACAGGGATTGACAACTGGGTCAGTTTTTTCCTCGAAACTCTTAATTGCAATGTGTTCGTGATTGCGACCGTATTCTATCTCTCGAGGACAATATCTTTCGAACAGCAACTTTTTTACTACTGAAATCCCTCTTGACCTACTTTTGTAGTTGCACACATGTCCGAAGTTTGAAGCAGTTACCGGTCCTTTCGAGCAGTGAACCATTTTTCATTTTCGGTTTATCCTCTTGTGTTTATCTCCAGCGATTTTCTCTCTTCGTCACTGAAATACAACTCTTTCATTTCTTTTATCTTCCATTTAATTGTCAACAATATTCAATTGGCTACACAGATCGCCATAATCTCGAAGTGCTTCATTTGACTTGTTTCATTGTTTCTTTCACTAACGGACGAGTCAAAGGATATAGCTTTGTGGTTTACTTTCCTGTTTGATTTTCAACAGAGATTTTTTACACGATGCTCTAGCCCTCTCTCTTCGCTGACATGACTTCTTCACGACAGAGGCTGGATGTCTTTTGGCAATAGATCTCATTGTTGTGTATCACCAAGAGGGTCCCAGTTGGAAATCAAGAGCTGCAGCTTTTGTTCCGACAGTGTACGATGCACGTTTTTCCCTGTTCACTTGTCCCCCTCCCCCCACAACCTACAAATTTAGCAACAAGTGACATGAAGTTTTCTGCTGCATTGCTTGTACAGTTACTAATTAGTTGAAAATGTTTGCTTATTAGTGGTTGTTACCGTGCTCTAGCCTTCTCGTATGCATTTTGCAGCTCTTCTCCGATATCAGCTGTTTATCAAAATTAATTGTTTGCAACCTGTGTGTTTACCGAATACAAGAAGTGGCCCAATTATTAGGTCTTCTTTCAATGCTGCAACATCTACAGTTGTAGAGTAATGACTGATTGCTCCCCGAGCAGCATTTTTCAATCTTTTAATTGTAGTCTGAGAAAAAATTTCCTTGCTAACTACTGAATCCTTTTGAAGAGCATAAATATGTTTTGTGAAATTCTTAACGTGGTAGGCTCATTCAACTTTGGTGATATACTTTGAGTATGGAACAGATTTCTTCAGGTTGTAGAGATACACTTGAATAGCGTTACCAATAACTGCGTTATACTGTAGACCATGATGCTGCATGCTTATCTGAAACCATTTAACGATCTCATCCATTCCCATTGTAGCTGATGGACCTTCCTAATTTTTGAAGCAGTTGGTACGGTGAAGTTCCAGCCCCTTCTTCTTTATACACTCACATATGCTACAATATTTGTTTCGAACCCCAACTCCAACAATTATTTTTACGCATCCCAATTATGCATGCTACGCCACTTTTTGCAGTGTAGCGATGGCCATGACTACGAGCCGACCACCCTGCATCAAAAATAACTGAAGTATATGGGAAACGATCTTTGGTGACATCTCCATATTCTATAGCAAGTTTTCTCTCCCTTGCGGTTGCTTCTTTCAATGAGACGTCCAATAATAAGTATTTTTAACTCAATACTCGAAACAAGAACTCTTATTGCAAGGTGATACACAATCAACTCTGGAGCACCTGGTTTGGTTCTAACCTATTTAGTGATTGACTGTAATTTGCAGAACATCTGACAATGCACTTCCCACTATAAAGTACATAATTGTTGTGCATTATTTGATAAACCTTTGGTTTATTGTTTCAGAAGACTGCTATCTCCTCCCATTCAATGTTGTTACACAAACAGCGGCGAAAATAATATCGACATTGATAAAACGGTGTTTACATTAAGTTGCAAAATATGTGTGTGAGAGAGAGAGTGTGTGTGTGGAGGGGAGTACGCGACAAGTGCATTTACATAAAAATAATTTACATGGATTAATAAAAATCTAATGTCCTTCATTACATGTTTAGGATAAACATCTTCCTTCGATTTTAATTATTCGCTGCCTTTGTATTATCTAGGAGTTGGAATGTAGAAATAAATTTTAAACTTTTCCTATTTTTCGTTCTAGCTCCGAGAGAAACAATATCAGGGGTACCTAAGTATTTCAGAAGGGCTTCTATTTTGTCATGAAGTACATAACAGTTTGATTTAGTCCACCTAAAATACCGCTCTTGTGCGCCATCCCTCAATTACGACAGATTTCCAGGGCCAAATTATTAGTAACATTATTTCTTAATTAAGTTAATATTTATTACAATGTGTGGGGAAATGCAGTCCGTATATTTTACCACCTCTGTATGAGTGTTTCATATTAGCATATCATAATACGTTATTCCTACACCTGCAATTTACCTATTCTGATTTATGTAGTATGTCATTGCCGTAACTGATACACACAGAAGTGAAATTAAAGTGAAATATGTTTTACTATACTGTAGGCAAAAGTCTTTAATACCGATGGGCGTAAACTGTATTAGTATAGATTATCATCGGAATGAAGAGGTGAAGTAAATAGGAGAACCACGATAAAACCCGCCGACCAGCGACATTGTACGGCATTATTTTCACTTGCGAAACATCCGGAGTTACCCGGACGGAGATTGAACCCGGATCGCCTTGGTGGAAGGTGAGCGATCTAACCGATCAGCCACCGCGGACCACTAATAACATTGATTGCGAAATATTATTTTCCATATATTTACAAATACATCAAGCTCAACTTTGTATCACATACCTCTTAATGCCAAATTCTGTAGGTTGCAAGGAAGCATTCGCGAGTGTGAATTGCCTTGGTCAGTTACAGTGATTGACTCAATTGGCGGTGGTTTCTGCCAATCACTTTCTCTTTGTGGTGTTGATAAATCCAAGGCTTGTTTCTTGTAGTTAGCAAATTAAATAAATAACTACAAAATGTCTACGTTATGTACCTATATCACTTAAAAGTGAGGTAAGAGGGTTTTACGGCCTTACACTTTCAGAGTCGATGGGGGTGAAATGAGGTGAAGGACAGATTCGAACCGGAGCCCTCTCGCACCGTAAACTGACGCTGTACTGACCATGCTGTGGAGGCTGGCAATATCACAAAAATAATACGCACGAAGACAAAATTATTATTGTTATACTGACAAATGAGTAAGCATCAATCTCATACCTTCCTCTATTCTACATTATCCATTTTATTAAGACGCAAGGTACTGTTTTTTTTTTCGTTGCCAAAAACAACCTTTCCTTTCTTCCTCCTTTTCCTGTCACGGCTTTACTCTCCACTGGTTGCCTACTTGAAGAGGTGCCTGGGTCAACGCTGTTTGTGACGATATACCCAGAAGGTCGGGTTGTAAGAATTTGACATCAGCACTTGGTACCATAAGAAAATGTAAGAGAAATATAAAACTAAATTCAACTATCCTTATACATATTTCATCAATAAATTTAATCAAGCATCAGATCTGAATATTTGCTACTAATGATAGTCACCCATTTCCTCAAACACATATTTTGTGAACTAAAAAATGTATGCATTACACGCAAGCAGTGGAAGAGTAAGAATTAGTTTGTTCGGATAAATATGTATCGAGGACGTCTAATGATCACGTTATTGTGGCAGATGACGAAAGAAACCTGGTTATCGTGGTTTCCACCACGGACAGAGGGTATAGCCCTCCCTCGGACTAACGAGGACAAACTCTGCCTTAAACAGGCACAATGTAGAGACTGCGATGGAGACTGGTCCTGGACCGACGAACCTCCTTCCCGTCATGGAAAATGTACCTCTCAGTACATCAGGAATCCTGCAGACTGTCCTCTAGGTCAGGAAGTACTTCTCCATCCTCCCGGATAGATGACCAATAGCCTGGGAACGGGTCCGGTCGTCGTTCCTCCAGAGCCAAAATCGGATACGCTACCAGAATCGAACTTATTTCTTAATTCTTTCTCACTAGCCGTTCCTAACAGCCCTTTGCTAAGTCCCTATTGGCTTTTGTAAGTGCGACACCGTGAAACGTAGTTATTTTTTTAACAACCCAAAATATTTGCTTACTACTAGGCCGCATCCCCTGACCTCGGTCAATATGAAACTTAAATGGCAAAATTAATAATTCCCTAGTAAGAGTCTGTACATATTAATATATAACTTAAACGGTATTTTTATGCAAACAAAGCAAATAGAAACACTCGCTGTACATTTCACTTCACTCAGCAAAGATATGTCATTTTCCATAGTACAATACTAAATACATATTTTATATTCTGAGTGGAGTTAATTCCAATACAACAATTTTGAGCAACTTCTGTGACTCTAACGAAGTTACACGTTACAGTCAGAAGCAAAGTTGAGTTGTATGTAATCTCCCGCAGGAGTAGTGATGCTACCGTTGTAGAAAATGAAACGCAAATTGCTTCGTGAAGCAACTTATTTTCAGTGGTACATACTATATGCTCAAGCGATCAGGTACAACTTAGGTAGCCTGCAGCATTCCTGATTTACATTTTCTACAATTTCATGAGTTACCACCAGAAGAAAACTTGGATGATATTTACAAACAACCATGTCTGAATAACGGTAGCATAGTTGGTTTAGTTGTTGAGTGTTTCTGTATATAATTACCACGCTGTCATACAAATGTAACACCCAGCCTTACGTATTTTCAAACAGTACCATATATCACTACAAGAGAGACATGGGAAGGATGCTTGCGACCTTGGAAGCACACCAGAGGCCGATTGTCGCATTACCACTGTCATTTGCGCGAAGGGAAAAAAGAAGGGGGGAACGGTAATCCTGTATCGCGACGCTTTACCTGTTAATATCTTATTTTTCTGTTTCTGACAAAAGTATTTGACTTATTCAAAATCAGTTAATTGCGCTGAATTTGTATATCTCGTGTCCATTTTCCTGTAATGCGACTTAAAAAAACATTGCGTTTTAGACACTATTTTAAAAGTATTATTATATCGGATAATTTTAAAGGCATGCAAACTAATTACCTACATTAGTGTGGTATTACGATGAAAAATGCCGTTCCCCGTTTTAAAATTCGGTCATGGGTTGCCGAGTTATTTCTGTAGAAAAATTTGCTAATTTCGGTGCTGCCTCGTGGTGGCGGCATTCTGATTTAAAATGGGAACATTTAGCCTTAAATAGTTCCGTCAAAAAAAGAACAATCTCAACTCGCTGCAAAGTGTTTGAAGAGAATGAATGTAAGGATTTTGGGATTAATGAAGCATTTGGTGATAGTTAAAAAAACAGCGCTCGTTATTTCATCTTAGGAAAATTATCATATGCGTAAGTCACAATATAACGCCAGTGTGCCAATTACATCCTGCATAGTGCAAGTGTATCGATATAAGTTAGTGACAGGGTCCCTTAAATATTTTGTTTTATGTTTATTTGTGGTGGCTGTTAATACTTCGAAACGGAGCTTACATATATAACGCAACGTAAATAATTGCATGAAAAAATATAAATTGAAGCATTTTCGCGCACACAGTCGGTAAATAGAAAATAAAAATATTACAGATAATAACTGAAGCTACAATTTAATGAAGGCCAATGTTTTAAAATAATCTATTAAAGTCAATGAAAATGGCTAATGATATTTTGTATATTAACAATGTTCAATGTAATTTTTATATTAAAATGTTAACCAGCGGATGTTAACAATAATAAAGATAAAACTGTTGCTACAATATGTAAGCCTACTAATACTTTTAATGAGGCAATTTACTAAAGGAAATGCATTTAAGTTATAAATATTGATTGTATTAGAAGGTTATAGGCCTATGTTAACATTAAATGTGAAGTTTGAAGAGCCATAACTTTAAAAATAAAAACATTTCGCTGCAGATTATTTTATAACTTTAAAAGATATAGTGGCCTGGCAAAAGTAATAAAATAATTATAAATGTTACGACGACGTCCCCAAATATTTGATATTGACGCATATATTTTTAAAAGTTTTAATCGTTCCCTATCCGAAGGGTTAACTGTAACATTTTGGAAAAAAAAAATATGCTGAATACTAATTCTATTTTGTTTTGTGAGTTCACAGTGTGATTTTACGAAAACTGACCGGTCCAACACAGAGCAAGTGTCGTTGCAAGGCGACAGCATAGAAGAAGCGCTGAGCGAGCGCTGACGAAGGAAACAGTGCTACCACCGTCCAAACTTAACACGTCTCGTGAGGCACGAAGGTAACCAGCACAGTATTACCAACACACACGCCGGCCGGCTCTTAACACAACACTAACTACACAGACCTCACAACATTTGATCGTAACGCCACGACACACGTTGTTACTATTATAATATTGAAAGCGTTACAGTTCTCTTCATTGGCAAGTGGCATAAACGCATTATAACAAAACTTTAAATCCACGTTTAGGAGACCTACCAAAGTTTGCACAGGTGCATAACATCTTCAAGAAGAATTACGAAAGAATAAAAAAATTTAAAAGTACGGTGGCTAAATAATTTTAAAGCTGAAATATATGGTAAAATAGTAACAAAATTTATGATATATCATTATGTAGAATTCAATCAATTAAGAAGAACACATGTATGTGCAGTAAATATATAATGTAACATAAAATCAGCTGTAAAGATTACATACGCACTCAACATAGTTGGCGAAAAAAATCTAAATATACCCTACACTTGAACTTAACAGATTGAACTATAATGATTTATTTAATTACATGTAATGGAAACAATGAAACATTAAAATAGGGCATTATTAAGTTATATTGATGCATTACACACTTAAAGGTGTTTAAGAGACTCGGATATTTCAATCATAATATTGAAACAAATGTTAAATAATGGACGACTTGAAAAAAGGCAGAGCTTCAGTCAGGTGTGGGAAACAATTCGTATCTCCATGGATACCGCAGCCGAACATAACCTTCATTTAGCTGTTTGGCTTCACATGTAACGTATGAGATGTACGTCAAGAAAATTTATAATTTGTTTGGAATTTGCCGCTTTTTCAGGTAAACATTAATCTTATGTATTTGCGTATCTTAACCATGAAATCGAAACTAATATTTTTTATCCTTGCGTGCAAATCTATGAATGCGCAACATTTTTGCTTTCTGCAATTACCAACTCACAAATCAGTATGTTTGTAAACAAGCTTTGTTTCCAACAGTACTTTTCCCCTGCGGTGACGTCAGGGGGCGTGTACTTCAAGTTGTCCATTAAGTTGTTGTAGTAAGCATTAAAAAGAATCTATTTTGTTACAAAGAAGATAACATTGAACGAACAGAACCAGTCCTTTAATGTAATATTAAATTATAATACTGTAAATAACACATATTTGTATAGAGTAAGAGGGTAAGTGTGTCCTTTCACGTCATTACCCCAAAATTTCAAACGTCGAAGCAAACGCAGCTGCAAATCGTAAGTTTTAAATTAAAATTTTTAAAGTTAATAATTAATTAAATATATTCTACATTTCAATACATTCCTATCAAGATCCTGTATCACAGAGCTCTTAATTATAGGATATTTTATGCTATGAGACTGATATAAACTAACAAACTCTAAGTACCTTTTAACAAGCAATTCCTTTTCAGCAGTAAATCGCGTTGTCATGAAAATTGTGAGGAAGGAGAGCATTATTGAATTTTGCAATTATTAATAACTTCAAGTAACTTATTATGTTTTCTTTAAAGTTAAATGTATGTGTTTAAATAAACAAATAATACAAAGCCGCATAGTGATTGTTTTGAAAACCTCAAGCAAGGCTGACGCGTCGCGTACCTAAAGTCGTGTAGACAGCAGCGATCGGGCTCTGAGACAAGCACGCTCAGCAGAACTCAAGTTCAGGCTCAGTACTTCTGTCAGCATGACTTCATACGTCGTTGACATATACAGAACCGTAAATGAAGGCGGAAGAAGACGTCGGCAGTTCCTTTACCCGAGTTTTTCCTTATTGGCACAATCCCGATATCTTAAAGATTCCTTCCGTATCGAAGAGGGCTTCAACATTTTCCAAATAGCCGCAGCCAGAAGAATAAATATGGTATGATAGCCAGGAAAATGTCAAACAAAATTTATATTTTAGTCCGCACCTACATGACAAGATGAGGACGTCATGATACACATCGCCCCTCAGACACGGTCGAGGATGATATTCATTCTTGACTGGGGGAATACTGTTATGAACCATGTAACCCTGGTCCTAACACAGCGATCAGAAATAAATCAGGCCACCCGGCCAGATATTCCAAAATATTAAACATAAGTTGCTGCAAATTGCAAGGCAGATCTCCCCACTCCAACAGCGGTACGAGTTGCCTCACAGGGCAGATAAAGGGGCGTGTCACGCTACCTACGAGGTCTGTCTGCCCCATATCGTCGCCAGGACCATTTCACTACCAAGATGCACCACGACGTCCAGATCTACGACGTGCCGATCGCCGTGAACGTTTCCTTACGTCAGCCTCGGCATCATTAACAAGGTAGGACTGTCATCGTCGTAACTAAATTGAGTGGCTCATAAGTATTCATAATTGTCTCTAACTATTCTTGCCTCCCTCCGCAAAGAACATCGTAAAAGTTATGTAATTGTTTGTGTATATTGTAAATTAAGACGAACCTGATATTTAGACTGCGAGTCTCACATATATTAAAAGAATCTCTCATTTAAACAAGTTATAAAATACTGTACGTTTTACGTAAATACTCTAGCATTTGCGAACACCCAAAAAGAAGCATTTTTCCCTCAAAGTAATAATTTCAATCATTACTATGTATTTTCAGCATTACTATAATATAAATACAATACATCACATTTCAGTGGAAATGCACGTTCTACACAAAATAATATTTTAATAAATGCATGTATTATGAAAGGTCACTGATGTAAAGCAATGTATTTATCGCCAGACTTAAAAAGAGAGCAGTATAAATATGTTGGCTCTGTATGTCCGTGTATCTGTCTGTGGCTTTGTAGCTCCCAAATGGGTGGACCAATTGCATTGCTTTATTATGAGAGCAAATACTTCAATACATTCTATACTGTATACATATAAGTTTTTTTAATGTAGCCCATACAATAACTGTAGGAGTAATTCGGTTTAAAAATCTACAAAAATCAATTACATTTAAAATAAAAAAGGAAAATTGAAATAGAATAGAACAAAACAAGAAAAATCTACAAAATGATGCAACAATCCACCTACCTAACTTGAGAATTGGGCTTATATTTGGGAACTGTCACATTACACAAAATGGAGTTTTGTTTTGTTACAGTGACTTTTCTTTTCTAAGTTTGCGAATTCAAAATACATATTATGTTTACCTAGCAGTTACCGACGTATTTAAAGCTAAACAATAATTTGAAATTATTATTTTTCAACAATAACAACTGAAATAGGCCTTAAAGTTTATACTGTGCTATTATGTTTACGAACAGTTTTTGTATTACTTATTTACGCACATCATAAAATATGGCGGTCGTGACGTTATCCAAAAAGGTCATCAGTAGAGACATA
>PNEQ01059467.1:0-31922 GCA_003012365.1 Medauroidea extradentata
CTGGATACGCTCTTTATGTGGCCAAAAATAGAAAAATCTTAAATTTTTATTTTGAGCTGAAATTATTACGACATTGTCTACAGAGTGTGTTCTACATGTGACAGAATTATTTTTAATTTTGGTGGACTAAATTACTGACAGCGTTACAGAGAAGTTACTATTTTGTTAAGAGTCATGTCACCATAGAAATTACATATAATAATAGTATATTCCATTTGATGATTTCTCTCTCTTTTTTTAAGTGCAATAATTGTGTCTTTGGTATTTTTAGAATCTACGTTCAATTCTGCATCAAACTCTTTAATAAATGTTAGTTATTTGTCAATAGTGGTAGAGAAATAATTTTTTTTAAACAACACTGTTTTTCTTTGCGATTTCAACATAAAACCAGTCGTACAATTCAAGGATTACCGAGGCTCACTGAATTTATTGTCTCATAATGTAGAGAAGACATATAAGAACAAAGGAATACAACGTTTGGTTGCGTCAAGTTGCGGCATTGGATTAAAGAGCCGATTGACGTGGGAAACTACGGCGAGCTAGAAAACCCTCTACGGCAAAAAGAATTTCCATGGAGGAAACAGGACACGTCTGCTATCATACCTATGTCTCCTGTAAGTGTCTGCAGACTGTGAGTTATTTCCGGTGTGTCATGGACTTCCTCAGTATTCGGGACTCGGGAGTCAGTTGACACATCGGCGTCGCTATGGAAGAGTAAGTACAGGCTTTCGTGTGCACTCGCTCTTCAGCTATATTTTCGGATGTATTATGTGAGGTAATTATTTTACTGTTAATTGTCTATAGTTATTATTATTTATGCGTTACATGGTAAATATCGGGGATTGTTGAATATAGTTTTAACGGTACAAAGTTAATATTTAGTGATTACGTACTAAAATAACTATCAGAAAAATGCATGATTTAATATTTTGTTTAATATAATCATATTTTGAATGACTTCATTAAAAAAACTAATAATCAAATCGTCTTCGGCTTTTTTATAATTCTGAGAAGTAAAGTCTTAAATCCGCGAGTGTACCGCAAACTCTATTTACTTTGCGCTACAGTACAAGCATAGCAATTGAGTTAATTATGTATAGTTAGTTCGCAATTAGTCGGGTAAATTATGACTATAAAAAAATTTGCCACACAGATTGCGGCGTAATTATTAGTTAACAGCTAAATTGCAATGCCTGTACTGTAGCGCATGGTAAACAGAAATTGCAGCATAGTCGCATATTTAACTTTTTCTTATTAGAATTTAAAAAAAAAACTAAAAATAAAATTATTCTAAATGGCAACTGAAACCGAGCCTTAAGAGAGTTTGTTGTATCTTAATTATGAATAGCATTCAGTTTTATTAGTGGTATTAGTTTTGTATCCTCGGAACATTCCTTTACAACTTAGAAATCAAGGATATTTTTAAATTAATTTTATAATATAAAAATCTACGTGTTATTGCTTTCAAGACAGGCTTTTTAAATAATACATACCTTTGTTTTCTTTCAACGAGCCATAATTTACGTACGTCAGTACTGGTCTCGCTAAAGCACAGTATATAGCAACCTGGCAATCAGATTCAAAACAGGGAGCGTGATATTACCCCATCTCTCATGTACTCTCGCATAGATGATGTATAATATTTGCTATGAATATATTAAGTTAAACGGAAAAACTTATTGTATTAGATTTCAACACCACTGTTGACGATTCACGATTTTCAATTCCAAGTAGCTCGCAAACTATTCACCATAGAGAAAAAAATTAGCAGAAATTTTTTCGTAGTACATTTTATGCTCTTTAACTTCGGTCATGAACACATTTACGCTAGAACTCCGCTGTTTTCGAGTTATTTAAGAAAAACATGAAACCATTACCTTTAAAAGGTCCTGCACACCCCTGCCCCCCAGTCAGGATTTTTAATATGTTCTTCGTTACACTCCCCCTTATCACTGTACAAAAATTTGTGACTTCACGATTTTTTTCCGCCAATTAATCTTTTTTTTGTCTTCGTTGACTGAACTAAGACATTTATAAAGGCACAAGCTAATCAGTTGCTTGGATTCAGTTGCTTGGATTCAGTTGTTTGGATTTATTTCGTGAAACCAGTAGTATGGCATGAACTGAATAAATTATTTTATCGAATATTGTGCCACAATCTAAAGAATTGCAACAGTATTTTAGTAACTGCACAGTTTACAGTTAGGAAATGAGATATGTGCGATATACCTAGCTAGAATCGGTATTTTTAATGCAATGGTTTTTATTTTGCAGATAGCAAAATGGTAACTAGAAGACAATTAGGAGAAATCATAATTAATTCAAGAGACTTTGACGAGTTCTATGCCCGTACTTTGGAAAAGTTTGCTTTAAGTGAAGAGCACGAAGACTCGTTGAAGACAGTGTTAAAAATCACTCATAAAAATTTTTTGTTAAGGTGGAAAAGTTCTTGTCGTGATCGGAATGCTTTAGAACGGAAGTTTTCTGAATGGCTAAATCAAATTGTCAATTTAACGGAACTAAATGCTTCAATCTCTGATCAAAATGAGCCAAAAAATGAAGTGCTCAAAAAACGAGAGCTATACTGTAAAAAAACTTTGCTGCATTACAAGAGACTGTACAGTTGGTATGAACTAACGCCGACTTCGCATAAGGTGTTACAGCATAGTGCATTAATTATGAAGAATTGTCTTCTGCCAATAGGCCAGTTGTCAGAGGAAGCGCAGGAAGCAAGAAATAAAGAAGTTAGAAATTACCGTGAGTTTTTCTGCAGGAAGTCGAGTAGAAGTTTAAATACTAATGATTTGTTTTGTCGCCTTCTACTAACATCAGATCCGGTCATTTCATCCGCACGTAAATTACCGTTAAACAATGTCCGAGAACTTGCCGCTGAAATAAGAAGGGGCTTAAACGATTTGCTTAGTTTCGAACAAGTTGAAGTTGAAAGTGAATATGATGAAGAAATCGACCCGGTCGACAGTAGTGAAAACTCATCGTCTGGTACAGGCATTTGAATTAGTGTGTGTATTTTTATGTATAACTTAATTTTTGCATCATTACTGTAACTCTTAAAAGTGAAATTTGCCAGTTTATATGATGCAGTTCTTTCCAGAAGACTTACGTATGGTTAGCTAGCCATAATGTTTGTGCAAACACGTTTCATTTTCTTTTATTTAACTGCGTGTATAATAATGGTAACTTGTAAAGTAGAAGTTGCCAGTTGATATAATCATAATCATTTCCTGGAATATAGCTGGATGATTCATCGCCTGGTTCACGTTTTTTATTTATTGTATAGAAATTTCTAGTTTTCTATTATTTGAATATTTCAACTATTATAATTTTACAAATGGAACATTCATATGTATCAATATATTATATTCAGAAGTTGTAGAAGAAAATGTTTAAAAGTCTTACTATTCTCTTTTAATAAATATTGTTAAAATTGTGTAAAAATTTAATAGGACCAATTTGTGAGATCACAAGTTAATAGTGTTTATATAAATATGTACATAACAGTATATTTTTAGTATGTATAATGCAAGAAGCAATAAATAATTTGTATAAAGGTGTAGTTATAAAACAATATATTACCAAACATTTTGGACCCTATTGATGAAATCTTGCGGTTAACATTAAATAACCGGCAAATCTGAAGGGTTTTAATAGTTACTTCTTACGATACATATACGTAGTATTTTTAATGAAGGTGTGAAAAATCTGCGTAAATTATAAAAACTTATATTTAACTCCTCCCTCCCTTCTTCTTATTTCGTCTGCCGTTAAGGAAATATCTCAAATTTGCGAAGTGAATTGATTTTTACTTAAGTTAAGTGTAAGTGCCGCAAATATGAATGCATGCAGTAGTTATTGTCATTGGGAAAGCCTTGAAGGATTTTTGGCCACATAAAGAGCGTATCCAGCCCACTGCGCGGCGCAAGTTTTAGGCGTAATCTGTAACCGGCAAGAATTAAGCCTCTCCTAAAGAAATTAAGAAATTTATGGGACTCTGCGCTTAATCAAACAACAACAAACATGTAAGAAAAATAAAATGTTGGTAGAGCATAAAATTCGCTAGAAATATATTGAAATATGAGATACCGCACAAGATCTCTAGCCCCTTCTACACAGTTTATCGCCTCTTGTCTAAAGAATAAAATAAACTTAGTATTGAAATCAAGTGACTTATTTTAAAGAAAAGATTCACTATTAAAAAGGAATAGGTAAGACGAAACTAAGAACACAGTGATTCCAACAGAAATAGATTAATAATGTAGCCCACACAGACGTTTCGAAAACAGGTATGTAACCAATTTTAATAAATCCAGGAAAGTCATACAAAAGAGTTATCACAGACAATAAACATCATTGAGACATGTCTAGAATCTCAGATATAAGGTAATTGAATTTAATAGACAAAGTTCTAGACAAATAATAAAATGTTACTGTTTTACAAAAGTTCAGCAATCTTTAAAATTCGGAAACTATGTCTTGAACTTTTCTTTAGAACGATTTAATTAGACAATTTCATTTAATCGTAAAATACTGAAACGAGTGTTAAGCTTGAGGTAAGACTTAGAAAATAATAACCCAGACACACCTGAATCAAAACGGCACGCGTGGCAATTAAATCTCGAACATAAAATTTAAAGTAATTGTTTAAATCTAACAAAGGTAGAACTTTAACTTACAACAAACATAAAACACTACAAATGCTTGTGTGTAGGAAGGCCCACCTTAGCTGGACGATCACGTCACATACGTCGTTATTACATGGCGACCACGACAAGACTATCCGGAAGACGTTCGGCTGCGCCTGTCGAACGCGGATTCCTCTGCCGAGTCAGCATTGCTCTAGCCAGTAACCCCGGCGCGGCCTACACTTAAAGAGTGTTCGAGTGCGATAAAATCACAATTTTATATTTTTTATTAAATATTGTTATTTTTGTATACGATACTTGTAAGTACATTTTACTCTTACGAAACAATTTTAGCTCTCATAGTTTTCCTATTACTGTGCGTCAAAGTCATAATTTGCTCATTCTGCTGGCATGCAAACAGTAAAAAACCTATTGACTTACGTACGTGAAATAATTCACGGTGAAATTACATACTATGGGTTACATAATAAAATTTTTGAAAAAATCCCGCGAACTGTTTTTGTGTTTGAAAAAAATTTATGAATTTGCAACTTTTTTCTGTACTTTTGTAATTTTTTTAAAATTCAAACTATTACGTTGTGTTTTTTTTTTATGTTTTATTGCATATCTCATGGGATTGTAAGTTCTCAGTGAATTATTTTGTTTAAGTTGGTCAGTTGGTTTTCACTATTTGCATGGCAGCAAAACATGCAAATTTTGACTTTGAAAACCCATTATGAGAAAACTATAAGAGCTAAAATTGTTTCATAATAGTAAAATATACTCATAAGTATCGTATACAAAACTATCAATATTTCATAAAAATATAAAAAATAATGATTTTATCGCACTTGAACATTCTTAAGCACTGAGTTTCACAACTAACGGTCCTTTGTTGTCAGGCGAAAAACGGTTTCCCTTGCTACGAAAGGTGCCTGACCCGCTGTAATCAGGACACTCCCTAGAAATTGTCAGGGCACCCGAAACAAAAGCGAGCGCTCATTGCGAAATAACCAGACCCCCGCCATGTCAATGACATTCCAAAATACGAACAGAGACTAAAATAAATTTCAAAAATTTACGACGTGACATTGTAGGGAACTTGTAGCCTGCAATTTTATTATTCACAGTGAATTTGTTCAGGTTGATGTGTGAGTTGGTTTTAATACCAACCTTAAAACTGTTACATGCCAAGATTGACTTTTAACAAGCTATAATGGAAAAACTGTTATAGAGCAAAATTTAGATATTATTTATGTATTCAATGAGGAAAAAAAATATCTGGTAAAAATATAAAAATAAAAACTGTTGTCGACCGTGCCCATAACCTAGGTGGAGCAACAATTTAGATCAATAAAATGTACAATTAAATATCTTTCGTTACCACAGCAGAAAGCTTATTTGATTACTTTACCGCAAAGAAAACTTTTGTTTATAAATTACAGAAATGGGAAACAATATTGTGTTATTATTAAAATAATTTATTTGGAAGCTTTGTGGTGAAGATAGATGAGGTATTTTGAACAGAAGCTTTGTATCGAAAAAAAACTACTGAACCACATGTATCATTTTCCAAGATTTTTTTTATTTAAAGACTAAATGCGTCTAAATGCGTCACAAAACATGCGTTCCCCAGATTTTCTTCGCTATAAGGGCAAAATGACATTACCACGAGTTACATATCTTCGCGGCGAGCGAAGTAACTTTGCAGAGGTTCATGACTAAACATTTTTTTTTTTTTTTAGGAAAATAATGTGTTTTTACTGTGTGTCTGTTTATTACTCAGATGACCTTGTATACTGTAATTAAAAGGTGGCGAACTCATGTAAATTACATTTAAAAAATCGTAGCATGGCCAATAGTATTCGCTTTATCGTGTACAGCATGTACTCCCGTGACGCAGGAGAGCCTGTTCAGCCGTTCTCACTTACACAACTGGGCGTTAGGCGGTTATTGTAACCAACAGGGTATTATAGGTTGGCTCAGTCATATGACGAAGTTAACTCGATCAACAGGTTATCTCTAAATGCAATTCAGTATCTAGAGATGTTTGTACTCTTGAAAACTGTGCTTGGGTAACAGATTTAAGCGCCTTGATCTGGAATGTTGCCCTGTCCGGTCTGGGTAACCTCGTGACAGCTTTGCTTAGGGGCGGGAAAGGAATCGGGGGATCCGGTTGTACTTCTAGACGGGTAAAAAACTTGAAATCACATGGCAAGTAAGACACAAAACTAAAACGACTACCATGCAACAAAACCGCAACAAGTTCGCCAACATCTGATGCAAGTAGGGAGACCGGTGTTGCGAAACATATGAGGAACCCTGTACGCACATGCGCAGTTGTTCTCCGAGTTGTCTTCGTGATAAACCTCTCCTATCAATAGGCGCTTATGAAAATTTACGAGGATCGGGTACGTCATAAAAAATTTGAAGTTTTAAGTGTTTGAAATTTAACCCAAGGGAAGTTTACCTGTGTTCGAAATTTTAACTTATAACCTCTTGGTCAACCAATTAAACTAGGCCTAATATTACATTGAAATATAAATATAATACGTAGAAAGAATGCACTATGGTTGTGGGATTTAGCAAAATATTTATCATGTAGACAATTTGCAGGCTGTTTTTTTATTTCCGTCATTTAAAAAACTTCAGTAACATTGCAGGTGTCAATAAAATCCTGGTTATCGCCAAGACATGACTGAAGTAACATACCGTACTCCACCAAGTGAATTTTCTTAGGGACCTTATACATTCTATACGGTCAAGTCCCGTTGTTACGTGAATATCTGATTTGTAACCGTTTTCTTTTAGCAAATTATTTTCGATTGTTTTTATTCGAGTAACCATAGCAATATAAATTGCTTTCTGTCTTTGTCACGTTATTCGTACCCGTCCCAGCTATTACTCTACCCAACCGTACCAACATAAAAACAAAAACACTGGTTTATGGAGCAAATTATATCTTAACTCACAGAAACAATTAATTGCTTCTAAGTTTTAAGAAGGCGTGGTAGATAAATAAGCGCTGAGTTCTACGATTGAGATCTACACTTTTTGAAAGTCAATACAGAAAAACTACAAAACAGCAATCCTTGATATTAATATTTGCCAACTTTATTAACAAACATTTACCCAGAATGATGCATTTTTTAAGCGCGATCTCTTGCGCCGCAATTAAAATGCACGAGGTTTCGGCTTCAGAGATTGTTCTTCAGATATACGTTAATCAAGATAAATTTTTGCTCAGAAAGTTAACAAAAACTATTGTCTATGATTGCAAGTTGGCTTCGAAAAACCAAGAGGTCTGAACTGATGCTTTTAGTGCCAACGGTGCGCGATGCTTCTGTCGTAGATATTTAACGATTACGAATAGCATTTAAGAATGATTTACAATGATATCGGTAGTTTCTATTTTGTAACCGCGTCCCTAATCTTTATTTTGTGAACACGAAAACAGCTGTTACGGCATTTTGACCATAATGTTTAAGCAAAGTTCTAGAGCGGCATGCGACCTTCATTAAATACATCATGAAATGGTAAGTCATCTCTGAAAGTCTCAAAGATTCGAGTCGATAATAGAAAAAAGTGCACTCAAATGCAGTGCCTAGAGCGTAGAGGCGATACTACATCTGGTGAGCGTTCCTGCATCGTCCTCACAGCTCTTGGGCTTCTAGACATTGGATGTGAAAATGGTCTCTATAGACATCATTCTTAAGTGAAGTTTAGATTATACAGGATGCTACAAAAATGTACAGCCAAACTTTCAGAAAATATTCGACACACACAAAGAAAGAAAATATGTGATATGGACATATGTCCGGAAACGCTTAGTTATGGTAGAGCTCAATTCCTTACATCTCGTTAAATGTCATCGTAAATAACACTTCGTTCAGAAAATGTCCCAAATACCCATTGGATTGGTTCTTTCCAATGTACTTTACTTCCTAGGTTCACCGCCAGGTGGGCCACTTGACGGGAGGTAATCTGGACTGCATTGCTTGTGTTGACATTTAACGAGATGTAAGTTAATTAAGCATTTCCGTACAAATGTCCATATCACGTATTTTATTTCTTTGTGTGTGTGGAATGTTTCCTGAAAGTTTGGCCGTATCTTGTAACATCATGTGTGTATAATAAGTTTTAAAAACTTTTTTTCAATTCTACGACAACAATGCTTTTTAACTGGACGCCATTCATTTAGCTCGTAAAAATCTATCAATTATATCTCTTTGTTACTCACAGTTTTCAAGATATCGTGTGGAAGTAGCACTCTGTATACACAATATGTATTCTTCCACAACCAGGTACTTTTCACCTGACTGTACCGAGAGAGGTGGAGTAAAGATAACACGTCGGACTCGCCGACGTGAGGACCCGGTTCCGAATTCGGAATCCTGCCATTCGGATTTTTGTTTCCATTGGGTTCCCGAAATCGCTTCTGGCAAATGAAAGGATGATCCCTAAATAAAGGCCAATGTTGATACCTCTCCCAGTTCCTGCCCTTGAGTAAAGTTGTGTGTAACATAGCTGTCAACTAGAGGCAAAGTAGAACTTAAAAAAAAAACTTTTACATGTATTTTATTGTATAATTTCCCAAACTGAAATATTATTTTGTATTTTTAAACATTCTTGCCAGCTATTTCTGTTTAAATCAGCATTCTTTTGTACTGTATTTCAATTTCAGCTACTTTGCACTTTGCTTGACAATGTTTCAATAATTTATTATATTACCTAATGTGTGAATGTAAATTATTTGTGTGCTTAACAGTGTCTCTTGCCCTCAATATTTTATGTTTTAATCACTACCTGGTGTCCAACCGCTTGTCTCAGTAGTTTGTCTCATGTACGGTGGACCAGAGGTTGAGGGTTCGATTTCAGGCAGGGGATGATAATTTACAGTTACACCCTCAGGTTCAGGACTGGGTGTTGCGCTGTCCCTCCCCCCACCCCCGCCAATGTACTACCTATGGAAGACAATAACGAACAACCGCAGTAACATTACCGCCTTGTCGCACCTCAGGAGATCCAAACTCATCACAACTTCCTGTAACTACACTCAAATATTTGTCTGTTACAAATTGAAACACATATACTGCATTATGTTGGTACACATACAAGTGGTACTCCATCAGTACACTTTATTCCACAAAAGATTAACAAGGACTTTATGGGTGTCTCCTACTTCGTAGTCCTGGCGTCAGCAAGGGTAGAGATGTACATGTTAAATTATTATCTCTACAGAGTATTACTCTTCCTAAAGAGGATTACATAAACTAATTTTAGGAGTAGATAAGATTTGTAGGTTCTAGAACTAAGAATTTTTTGTGCAAATTTATTTTATTTCCCCCCTCCTATAATAATATTGTTGTTTATTTAAAAATTTTACAATCACCATTTTATATACGAAATTTAATGAAGATCTTTATATATTGTTCGAAATTTCCAGAGGAGGATTCCTCCCCAACCCCTCGAGTAAATATCATAATGAATAAATAGAATATACAATTTTTTTTATTAAATAAAGGAATCCAAATATTTTCAAGCCAATTTTCTAAATTCGAACAAAAGATTTAGCTCAAATATTTTCAAGTCAACTGTCTAAATGTAAAATTCTGCTGTTCTGAACGGCTACAAATCTATTCACTAGCTGTGTTGTTACGATAGGATTTAATAACGCATATATATATATATATATATATATATATATATATATATATATATATATAATGTTATAATAATACCAAACTGTCAGCTAAAATATTGACTATTTCTGTATGTAAAGGAAACAGCATGCATCTATTTTCTCATGATTATTGATGTGTGCGAATGAGTCATACTGAATAACATACACAATGATTTAGCAAATACAGGAATAATTTTTTGTTCTAAAAATATTTTCAGAATTTAATAATTTGATACAATATAAATATCCAACCGCCAATTTGTATTTTAAATGATTACAACCCTCCTTCAGTTCTCTATGGAAAATGTTGGTATATTATATACAACATACAAGTTCTGTCCTTCTATGATATTTTGTTTAGTTTAGCTAAAAATATAACAGAACAGTAACAGAAAATTCAGTATTTGGTAAAAAAGTGTAAAGTAGGTACCTAGTAGGAAGTTAATGTTTTCTTTCATGTCACTTAATTTGCGGGTTTCTCAAGTATTAATATAGCGTTTTGGAACAATGTTTGGAAATCATGCGAACAACGAAACAAATGGTGACCTTGATGAAACCATTGCCACTGAAAAGAAACCAAGAAGATATATACCAGCATTATGGAAGAAATTCCCGGAACTTGGCCGAAGCGACACAACCTTACATCCCAGTTTCACAAATCTGGCGTTACCGTAGTAAGTTTACCTAACGTAAATTAATTCGCCTTGAAGAAGTGTGTGTGTGTCTCTCTATCTCTCTGTCTGTCTCTCTCTCTCTGTCTCTCTCTGTGTATGCCAGTGTCTCTTTCCTATTTGTGTGACGTTATGCGTGTTAGTTTCAATTGATAAGTTGGGCGGTGTAGTGCATCAACCAGGTATGCGCCAATGGTTAGTTTTGAGTAAAACATTATTAAACATTCTCAAATTTGAAACAGTCTTACAAGAAACATTATGGTCTAATGAAGTCAATATTTGAAACAGCAAAATTTAGAAATAAAATATTTTTAAAAGTGTTTCAAAGCTGAAAATGGTTTCTGAAAATGTATAATTGGTGAATATCAGGTTAACGCATGAGAAACCGTCAAGTTCAGAGGCAGATTTCCTCGGGATCCTCCCGTTTCCTTCATCCTTGCGTTCCACCGCTACTCTATTTTTGTTTGTTTGCTTAATTGCATCCGTACAGTATTATTTCGGTCGTAATGGAACAAAGATATCGGACAAGTCACACAAATTTCATAATATAAAGTTGTACATTTACGTTCAATGATATGATATATACCTGCCTTACATCATCACGCGTGCTTATCTCTTTCGTATGATAGCCGACCTTGGTAATGTAGTCGACTAGGCGCCGGTCTACGATGCGAGAGGTCCTGGGTTAAAATCCTGGCTAGGGCATGACTATTAAGTTGCCCCTTCACCACTCTTCATCATCATCGGCTCGCGAAACCTCGTATTAAGAGTATGTGGTAGATAAATAAACGCTGAAAACATCAATTGATTTCTACGCTTTTTTCGAAGCCAATATGGACAAAACACTCAATGACAATCCTAGATAATGGTATTTTATAAACTTTATGAGCAAATATTTATCCAGAATTACTAATTCGTTATGCGTGATCTCTTGCACCGCAGTTAAATGCACGAGGTTCCAGCGTCAGAGATTTTGCCTCAGAAGTTCGTAATGCTGGAAACATTATTTGTTTAAGGGCGCGGTTCACCTCAATTTTCAACGGCTTTTTAATTTTTATATTTGTACCAGACATTTTTTTCTTATTTTAGACATAAATTGTGATTAAATCTTCCTCTTAGGAAATTTTTGTATCTCTTATAGTTTCTGAGTAATGAGTCGTAAACGTCAACATTTACGCTTTACTGTTTTATGCACGCCACTAAAACCAACTGACATACCAAACTGAAAAAATTCACGATGTATAACAATGTTGTTAACTAGGATTTGACAAATATAAAACAAAAAATCAAATATTTTCGTGTTTAATTAAAGTTCCTGAATTTTGCAACGAAAATTTAAAAATTTCTTAATAATTTTTTTTAAATATAAAACTATATATATATATATATATATATATATATATATATATATATATTTAATATGTGTCAAATCACAGACTACAACATTGTTATACACTATTTGCTGCAGAGGACAGCACTGGACAGGGCTCGCTTGCACCATGTCTTCAGCACTTGCATTGTGTCGTGTTGTCTGGTCCGCAGCTTCGCCGTGTGCGAACAACGGTACCACGCCCAGCAGGAGATGTACCAGAGACATCTGCGGCGGGCAGTAGAAACCATGGCGTTGCTGCAGAGGACAGCGCTGGACGGGGCTCGCCTGCACCATGTCTTCAGCACATGGACTCCTCTGCCGAGTGTGCGCGACCCCTTCACACCGGCCGAGCGGCGAAGACTAGCCATACTGCTGGAGGACCACTGAGCTCAGCTTCTTGTCTCCTCCAGCCCTGACTTACTCTTGATACGGTGCTGTATCCCTCCATAGTGGTGCAATGGTCGTCTGGCCATGTGAAACTTTACCTTACGTCGTTAGAAGAAAACATGAAAATTATTCGACAGTCAGAAATAAAGTGTAATAAATATTACTACTTATTTAAGAAGTACAAAACAATTCCGGTTAATATCGACTACATAAAATTAATTTAAAGTAAATGATGCACTATTGGTAAACTCCAGTACCGTTTGATCAATTACCAAGAAAGTTGGTACATAGTTTATTCATAGAGAAGGTTTTGAAAATATCCATTTTACTATGACTATACCGTTCAACTGATCGTGAAGTAATTTGATGTGGTAGTAGTAAAATAAGTAAATGCTGACAGGACAACTCTCCCGGGATATACTAGTGTCATATACAGGATAAGCTAGACAATAACGAAAGAGGGTCATCAGTTCAAGTCACGAGGCCTATATAACAGTGATATAAATCAGCCTTATGAAAAGGTTGTACTCGCGAGGAGATGCAAATGTAAAACGTTTGTGTACAGTTCCATAGCCATCTTTAGTAGAAGGCCGGGGCCTTAGATATGGCAACCCTGGCAGGAAGGATCATTTTAACACTTGTTTTAACTCTCCAAAGGCGATGTCTGTACCTGATTCGATATCCCGCTCTACATTCTGGCAAATCAGGGGAAGCCACTGCCTTTGGCGAGACAAAGAAGTGTTAAAAGGCCCTTCCTGCCAGGGTTGCCAAATTTAAGGCAGCGGCCTTCTACTAAAGATGGCTATGACAGTTCCCTCAAACACTCAGTGGCGGCTCGTATGATGTTGCCAGGTAGGGCACAAGTTGCAGAGAATTGCAGAGGACGTGCTAGTTGACACTACAGAGGATCTCTCGTTCCTCCCACCCTTTTATTCCGGCGCCGCTCCATGCTCACCTCATGTGACCCTTCGCCAGCGCTGAGGACCTCGATGTTAGCGCTGACCAAAATCTCTCACTCACTCACTCACCAAATGCAAAACCCCAGATCATCTCCATATTGCAATTAAGCAGGAAAATAGATAACTTTTAGTGTTTTAAATTATGTTAAACTTAATAAAATTATTGGTAAACATTTTTCAAATTCCTCGCTTAGCAGTCGCAAATTAGGCCTACCATAACATTCTGTTTCATAACCAATATGCCATAATGCGCTATGTAAAAACAAAAACATTCTCCAGCTTCGACAATGGGGCACCAGGCAGTAGGGCAAACTGACATTGGAAACTTACCAAAAACAAAACGAGAAAACCCTCCAAAATTATTTGGATAACGTCGTGGGCGTGCTTGATTGGTCTCCGTGCGGGAACATTGGTGTCTACCAGTTATGATAAGACGTCGTGTGACTTGTCGATGTCGAGTCCAGGGCTGCCAACCAACACATCAGTTCCTGGCAAACTGTGCCCAGTGGTTATCCACGGGCGGCGGTATCACAGACTGCATGATCACGTGACTAGTGAGTAACCACTTGAAACAACTCCCCTGATATACTGCTTCCGGTCGAAGTTGGTAACTAGTTCAGCAGCTCTGCGGCCGGTTGATGGGATGTGCTACAAGTGTGTCGTGAAATTACACCTTGCTCCTACGTTTTTATTTACCTTAACAGAACTGTTGCTAACGATATTACTCAATGGCGGTAAAAACAGCGTTCGAGACAAGATACAACTTAGTTCCAAGATTAGCCGCTCTAGCCCACTCGTTTGTGACATGATTACTGCATGCACTATAGGCGTTAAACAATTCAATATATATGCTGGAAACCTCTACGTTCACAAGAAATATAATATTTATGTATGTGTAAATTACTTTAAATGCTTTACAATTGTGTGTACGCTACCATACATGTTATATAAACTAATTTAAAACTTACTACAATCAGTTCACGTAAAATACGTAAAATATGTTATTAAAATTTTAGGCTCAGTGCTTTACTGTTTTATTGTTAATGTGGTGGCATATTACAAGTTGATTAATATGTCATTTTAAAAATGAGCTTCAATTAAACCTTAAATTTATATTGAGTCTGTAGTCTATAAATGTATTATAAGTACTGTAGTCATTGCTGTTTTGTACTGATATTGCTAAAACTAGCAAATAGTTTTAATAACATTGTTTAAGATTGCTTATATAAATGTAAAGGTATTTGTTTATTAGTTAGGCCTACTTTTTATTTTCGTTCCTTACATGCTGTTTCCTCGAATACTTGTCTTCACAATGTATTTTTGTGTTACGGCATTTAGTTAATAGTTGATTAAACCACATAATTTGTGTTTAAGAGGTAAGATGGGAAAACTGTATTTTTAGAACTGATTATTTTACGCTTCGAAACACGTAAGATTGATCAGTCTAACATGAGCACATGAGAACTGTGTTTGACAGTCAGAGGTCTTCGGATCACAACTCGGCATTTGAAAAGAAACAAGGACATTATTTAATTGGGGAAACTTATTTAAATACATGTCCAATATGACTACTTGGGCTGCTGAAACAGGTTTCTAACAAACAGTTTTAAACTACAACAAATATATTAAAAAGCTACATATATAAAGAGAAATAACTGTTTTTCATTGAAAATGCAATACAAAATTATTTTCTTACTTGTACAGTTTTATAAACAATAACAATACAAAACTCAAACTGCAGGACTTCTTAAAATAAAAAATAAAAAACAAAGTTCAGTGGAGAACTTAATAACACAGCACTAAAAAAAAAAAAAAAAAAAAAAAAAAAAAAAAAAAAAAAAAAAAAAAAAAAAAAAAAAAAAAAAAAAAAAAAAAAAAAAAAAAAAAAAAAAAAAAAAAACACCTATCTGCAAGAAACTGAAAGCGGGAAGGTTTTGATGGAAAAGAGTATTTTTCCCGGCCTTGAGTAATTTTCCATACACTTGTAAAACGCAAATATAGTAAGAATCGTGAATTACAGTTATATAAGGTTGTTCCTATGCAGTACAGGCACACATATCAATACAGATTTGGCACTTCAGTCTGCAATAAACTTTGCATGTGAAAGTGTTGCCATATTTGTACTGTGACAGAACGACTGATTTCTACATTCGACATACTACCACTGTTGCTTCCTACTACGTATTTTATACACTTTCTTCTAATGTCAGTCACAAAAAATACAACGTTAAGTGTTAGAAGAAAAAGACAACATTTTTTTATTTATTCTTCACTAGGCGTGAACTTGGTGATAATAAGTAGGCTATGTATGATATGGAAATTATGTGGCAAACAGAAAATACGTGTCAGCTTTGTCTTTCCCAGCTTGTACATAATGCTTAGAAAGCAATACAAACCATTAACTTTCCGAATTTTCGAATGGCGGAAGTTTTTTTTTTTTAAGTTTCAACTTGCATAAAATTTGGAAATGATCGATGTGTTGTGTTTTTATCGATGGCTTCAAAACTTATAAACGTGCACAGATATAAGAGGTTGTAATACGAACTATTCATATAGTAGATCAATATAGACACGTCCAAGGGAACTTTCTTCCTTCTCAAAGAAAAACTCACTTCCTAAATTTTAATGTCTTGAAAAAATTACCAAAATTGTATCCTAACTTACCAACGGAGCGAGAAAGATCTGACTTGAAGCAGAAAGAAAATACCGCGCTGGTAGTATAGAAGACAGTGATTATACTCGACACAAAAAGAACGGAGGATAAAATGTCGCAAGGAAACAGTGAAAGAATGTTTGAAACATAGCAAAGCTGCCATTTGAAAAATAAACTGGCGAATGGCTCGCACGTTTAATGAAGAAGTGACACACAAACGCACACATCAGTATTAAATCTATTGAAACAAACGACGAAGTATAACGACAGTAAAGAATAGACAATTTTCCCTGTTCATGCGGTAAAGTAAGTACTGGCTAGTTACCCAACATATTTTGGAGGTGAACCCTTGTGGAAAAAGGTGTCAGTTATGTTTTGCAACTTACACAGGATTTTGCAAGATTGTGTGTCTATATTTTGGGGGAACAATCCTCACATCTACAGTAACAATAAATGTTATGAGAACATCCAAGACAGCATGTAAGCTTGCGGCAAGTCTGCATTTCAATTGCCTTAGGTTTGCCAAAGCAAGCTTGCAACAAGCTTGTTTCTTCCGGGTACCGTTAAAGATCTTTTGAAAGCTTGCAGCAAGATTGTGGCAAGCCTGATGAGCAAGTCTAGTAGGAATTTTCTCGTTGGTACGGCGTTTACAACCGCCTCCGTCATTTCCGCCGAGCTGTGCTGCTTGTTTTGCTAATTGACATACCATGTGACGAAGTTGTGTTATCTTCGTTTAAATTGTGTTAATGTTATGCTTATTTATTTCGCACAGCAAGCTTGCATTGCTGTTCTGGGATACGCCCGAAAACGCACTGTTACAGTACTACACGCCTCAAGATGTACCATGTATGTTGCATTGGCTGGATCATGCCACTGTGGAATGCTACGTCGGACAATACCTACCGTACAATTAAATACTACTCATCTAGTATGTAGTTTCCAGTATTGACAGCATTAAGAGTGCGTGGTAGATAAATAAACGCTGAAAACATAATTTGATTCCTACGTTTTTTTCGAAGCCAATATGGATAAAATACTCAATTACAATCCTAGATAATGGTATTTGCAAACTTTGTGAGTAAATATTTATCCAGAGTTACTAATTCGTTGCGCGTGATCTCTTGCGCCGCAGTTAAATTCACGAGGTTCTGGCGTCAGAGATTGTGCCTCAGAAGTTCGTAACACTGGAAACAATTTTGCTTAAAACGTTGGCTAAAACTATTGTCTAGGATCGCTATTGTTTAACTTTCGCAAATTAGCTTCGAGAAACCTATGTTACAGATTAATGCTTTTAGCGTTGAATTATGAACCACGCCCTCTTAATATTCTATAGCAACACGACCCATCTCGCGCTATACATCATATAGTATTAACTGCAGTGCAGAAATTGTGCATTTTTGAAACTATGTTGATATAATATTATTTTTTTCGAGATGTGATAATTGATAATACGAAATTTTGCAATATCCTGTGGACTATCTTAACTCGTACTTTGTATTAGTACTTTCGCAAGTTATCGAAAACGGGTGAGAAATGAAAACCGTGTTTGTTTTTAAACATTGTTTAGTGTTCGAGATTTAAACCATACAAAATGAGTTAAAACCGTCCCTCTGCATACATGGCAGCGTTAAGGTTGCATGCAATTGGGAGGCTGTCACTCCTTATTTTTTTTTTTTGTAAGCAGGCTGTTTCCTTAGAAACACGTTAAGGTTCATGCGAAGCGTTGACAGGGACTACGGGACAGGTAAATGAAAATGCGGCTCAGCCTACGGCCAAATATTGACCGGATTTTAAGGATGCAGGTTGTAAAACCTGTATTCAAGTGTAGGTGGACAGACCACGGGATGAGATAACTTGGAGGGAATAACATAATATTCTACTTAAAGTAGGGACATATAATAGTAACAAATACATTGAAGGATTATGTGAATGGAAATAATTGGAAATTTTGATTAGTTTTCGCCGTCAGAGTAGTTGTATGAAATTAGTTCCAGCATTTCTGCGCTATCACTTTACAGTCATCACACATTAATATCCCACTGCCGAACATAAGCAGATCAATCACGTCTTCTCGAAAGATAATAGTTTTGATGTGACCGCTCAAAAAAATACCGGTAGGAATAAGATCCGGAGACATCACAAGTTAAGCAACCCTTCGCTTCAAGTCAATATCTGAATGAATGCCTGTCATCAATTAAAAACCCCGCTGCTTTTATACAAAAAGCGACACCTGTGGGGACAGCGAGATTTTCGTTACTCTTCATGCATCGTATTAGAATATGCGGTAACGTGCACGATTGCCTGCAGTAGGTATGTCTCACAATGAGTTGATATGAACACCGGTTCCTTCTTAGGGAATAGAATGAGAATTATACTTGTGCACTCACGAACGTTGTAAACATTCCCTAAACCACCAGAAGGCAATTTTGCCTCACCTGTTAAATTAGTGCTCTGTGAGTTCACAGTAATCTCTTGTATCTTTACGTAAAATGAAATTTTGTCGATGTACAGTTATTGTTCTATGCCCAAAATACTGTGATATTACAAACTGTTTTATGTGGACGAACGTGCCGCATGCCATTTTCGTAATAAAAGACAGGTGTGTGGGGTGTTAAACATGGACTTACGTTCGTTACAAATTTTGAAAAAGTTTTAATCTAACTTCCCCATGAGCTAGAAACTTTAAACATAGCTCTGAAGTGGACGACAATGCAATATTAACTCACTTTCCTGTCTGTCTGTTTTTGTGTCTATTCGATACAAATTTCACTTACTTAAAATTGTCTGCGAAATTTCACACACAAAAACAAAGTTGAATTAAATAACTCATCCTGTGAAAATACTTGTATGATTTAAAACGAAAAACGTGAGGCGCATGCAATATGTAACTGAAGCAATACTAGTTAACCTAGTCACTAACAGTTTTATTGCACTGCAAATGATACAAACTGTTGGTTGAAAATTTTCATCGACAGCTACTCTCTACACTCCTTATTATTAAACTATCTATTGCATGGGCCCAATTGGTTTTTGTTCGTTTCAAATTTTACAAGTATTTTTCAAAGGAGAAATTATTTTATAGTCCCTTTATTCTGCTGTAGGTTAGGAAGTTTAACGTTATTAGTTTGGCAAGGAACAATTTCGGCACAAGTTGCACTGGTCCCGGGATGGGGATGTTTATAACATTTCTGGTTTCCTTAACAACGGACGAGTGAGTGAAGAAATTTTCGTCAGCGTTTAAATGAGAGTTTTTAGTGGAAGCGATAGTGATATGAGCTGAGGGAGCAATGCCAGAATTAAGGAGAACGGGAGATCACCGAGAAAATCCGCCGACCGACAGCATCGTCCACCATGATGCTCATATATGAAAATTCGGGCCTACCACGCCAGAAATCAAGGCCGGATAGACTTGGTGGTAGACGAGCGCCCTAATCGCTACTTAAACCGCAGACCCACATCAGTTGCAATGGAAAATTCGGTTAGCAGTACTTAACGGTGTTTTAAAGAACGGAACACGTAAGACGTATGAAACTATTTTTGGCCTACTAATTCCACTTGCACACCAAGGTACTAATTCCAATACAAATTCGGCAATACAAAACTACCACAATTACTCAATATTCCACAAAGGTATACAAACTTCGCCTTTATAATTGCAACCATTAAAAACAAACACGTTACGTATTTGTGACTCTACGGCTACTACTGTATTGACAAAATTTGCATTTATTTTGACCCCGTCCCGGCTAGAGTGCCCAGGCGTTCAGGAAAAGGAGAACACGTCCTCTTTTTTTTTATTATTTTTCTTTGTCGTGCCGGATTTCTCCTAACGCTAAAAATATCCGGATTTTTTTTTAACGAGATAACACAGTACCTACATAAAATACTTAACTTCCCTGATGTATTCTCTTATATATGTATATTTTAACTTGTACGAATATTTAATTGAACAATACGCTCGAGAATATGTCACGATTTTCGTACATTACTTTAACTCTTAATGTAAATGAATTTGTGTTCAGTTCATTGAAGTTTTGAGGGTCGTTTGTGTGAAACCCTTGTGATCTTAATATAGTGTTTTCAACAACATTGAAATACTATAAATTTTTAAATAACCTAAGATATTGTCGTTCATTATCATTAATATACACGTGAGAAAACTATTGCATTGTCCTCCTTTTTTTTTTTTTTTAGTGAAATTCTCTCCTTTTAAGAAGTGAATGTCTTCCTTTCTTACCCCGACGTCTGGAAACCCTAGTACCGACTTCAACGCAACAAATGATGCAAATTTACCCTCGCCAAACTCGTCTTTAAGATATCCTCATAAATTCTGAAGTTGCAGCAGAGCTAACTTTTCTTACGTTAATACTGACATGCATCACTAGAACGTCATCTTCCGTCGCACACAGTACTTGCATGCCGTTCAAGGCCGTGTTGTCACGAGACCACAAACATGTTCCACAACTTGTGCAACAAATGCGCCCTAACAGACCGGTTGTAAATCACTCAACCGGTGGCGGGGTGAGTGTGACCATTTTTCCTGGTTCAGGAAACATATTTAAATTAGGAAGGTTGTTGTCATCTCTCTCTCCCTCTATGTAAATATATATGCACATGTATGTTTGTGAGTGCGTATACATACATACACATGTATAGAGCCAGTGATTTTTGGTGGAAAAAATTCTGCAACAGTTTGTTTCAATGCCTTATGTGAACACCTGTTTCTCTGCTTCATGGTCAGTGATTGGAAGTTTTTAACTGTCGGCGTCTCTGTGTCCTACCTGCAAATATGGACGTGTGGTGTCGCGGTAACATTGTTCTGGTTGGTGCAGTCAAATGAGCCACGCCTCTGCCCTATTATATTCTGCCAATAACCACGAACCACAGTTGCAAGTGTGCACGTAAGGCATTGAAACAAGTTGTTGCAGAATTATTTTCACCAAAAATCACTGGCTGTACACATGCACACATAAATTGAACCATGTTATCTATGAAACAGTCAAGCCATTGTTATTATTGGGAAATTATAAGCAAATACATGAACGTAATACGTACATATATTAATTATGAAAGCATTTTTATGAAGTCATGTGCTGTAAGACCATTACGTATGCAAATGAAATTAAATGCCACGGTTTAACTTTGAAGCTAGGTTTTTCTCAGTTGCATCCCAACGGCACTTGGTTCGTTTATGCATAACACTGTTCAGTAAATGTCTGACTGGCATTTGTACCGTTTGAGTTCCTACACGATTCGTTCGATTGTGATGAAACTTTGGTGAGTTGCGCGTGCAACCGAGAACATTCTGAATTGCATAATATGGAATTTAAATTTTTTGTGTAGATATTTTTTTGGAAATGAATTTTTTACACCAACTTATCCCTTTTAATATTATTTTTGTTTTATATTACTATTTATATGAAATTTGAAATTGCCAAATAGTTCTTAACAAAAATACTTTTTAAAATTATGTTCATATTTTGGGATAAATTTGGTTTTTAAAAGCCAGTGAAGACAGAAATACATGACTGGATTTATTTGCTTGGACATACTCCACTGCGAAATAAATTACTTTCAAAGAAAACTAGAAATAAGGCAATAAAACATCAATAAGCAGAGTATGATTTGGTCATCAGGATACATACACAACATGAAATTCCCAAACTGGAATCGGGTCAGATAAAACAAGGAACGAACAGAAAATTAATGAAATAACAAAAAAAAAAAAAAAAAAAAAAAAAAAAAAAAAAACATGGTTTTTCCAGTCTCCTCATCAGTCGCACTCGTGTTCCTGAACCCTGTGTGTCTGCCTGATGACGGGAACAGATTCCAGTTCCCGAAACGTCGTTAATACTGACTGTCTGGAAAACTACTGTGTTTTGTTCCGTCTCATCGTTGTGTTGCATGTCAACTGAGGTTTCTTTTTTAGTTTTTTGTTATTTCATTTATTTTCTGTTTGTTCCTTGTTTTGTCTGACCCGATTCCAGTTTTGGAATTTCATGTTTTGTATGTATCCTGATGACTAAAACATAATCTGCTTATTGATGATTTCTTGTCTCATTTTCAGTTTTATTTTGACAGTCATTTATTTCGCAATGGAGTATGTCCAAGCAAATAAATCCACTCATGCACTCCCATTGCACAGTTCTTTCAAAGATCACAAAAATACAAATTTGAACGAAATACTTAAAATATTTTGGAGTACTGAGGCTGAACTTTCGCACGATTTAAAGAGGCAATAATTTAAAACCACACGAACGAAGCAGCAAACATGCAGCAACATAACTTCCTGTTTTGAAATGCGCAACATTCAGGCTGTAGACGTCTTAGCGGGCCGAGAATGGTCTCACTCGAGAGGTGTGGGTGTAAAGAGTTTTGCTCCCCACCGGTGTCAATCGCCATCGCACGTTGGGACAATGAGGATCGTATGTGTACATGTTGGAGTAAAATTCCCCTCCCCCCGGGCTTGATGAAGTACTCGTGAACATGTTGGACGAATATTTCTACCCAAGGGTTTAATGAAATAGACTTGGGGGAACATTTGGTTCCAACAAGACGGAGCAATGACCCACCCACACTTCCGTCCAAGGACCCTACATGTCCTGAGGGCCAACATCCGGGCATAAATATGTGTATGTGTGTGTGTGTGTGTGTGTGTGTGTGTGTGAGAGTGTGTGTGTGTGTGTGTGTGTGCGTGCCAGGCAGAAAAGCGGTGGACTGGTAAGGATGCCGATGACCAGCGTATATAATGCATTATCGCCTCTCCGCGCAAGCCACTCGCCTGGCGTGACTTTAAGCTGTAACCGATTTATTTCATTTGTGAACAGTGTAGTTAAAATTCTAAATCCCTGTACAAACTATCCATAGTTCAGAACCGAATTCCGTATCTAATGCAGTACAAGTTGCACTGCGAAAGTGCGTACTGCAACTACGCTGGTCCCGGACAGAACTCCGTGTTTAATTTCACATAGATAGAGCCCGTCCTATTTTTCATCGTAGTGTATGTTCTCGCGCATGCGCAGTACACATAGTTTCAGCCACCGCGCATGCGGAGTACGCAAGTAATGCTGCCAGTATGCTTCGAATAGAAATAAAATTCTTGTTCTTACTAAATAAGAAACCGTGGGATGTTTCAAAACCTAAATAATACAACATAGTTTAACATATTTAGTAACCACTTGCAAGTCTTGTTATTAAATAGTTTTCGGCAATTTTACTGTTGTAATTTATGGAAAATAACAACCAGCATCACAAATATATGTTTTGCCTTTATGTAATATCTCAGTCGACATCTATGAACAGAAAAAAGTAAGGTACTGAGTAGAGAGTTAAGGATAGTGTGTACCGGGCTTAACGTTCGTTTCTATTATTGTGTTTTTTTTTAAATCCAGCTGCTATTTTTCCAGTTACGGCACTACATAAAAGCAATTTTCTTTCATTTTGAGGGCCCAACTCGTTGCAACGCATTTGAAGATCAGGTTGGGAGTCCCATAAAAGAGACAGTTCACAAAAAAAGTAAGTTATTTTTATAATTTTAAAATTTACACGAGCTATTCTCAGTTTTGTAGACATACTTTGTGACTATTCTTCTACGTTAATGGAAATGTTTTAACTATCATAGATTTTGTACAATGGCATGTCAAAGTCCGAATTTGCGTAAAACTGTTTTATGCGTTAAAGAAAAAACAAATGACTTACCGAAATTAAAAAAGTCACACTGAAGAACAGCGTCACGAACTACGTCAACATATGTTAAAAACAGCATTGAATGTTTTTGTATATTTAAAAAATTACTGAATTTTAAATTTAAAAATTGTTAACACTCTGAAATTTATTTCAAACAAAAACTTTTAACGCAGTTTTATACATTTCTCGACGTAGCTCATGACGCTGTTTTTCAGCGTTAATTATTTAATTTCGGTAAGTCAGTTTGTATTCATTTAACGCATGAAACAGTTTTATGCCAATTCAGATTTCAATGTGCCACTATACAAAAACAATGAAAGCTACAATATTTCCGTTATAGTAAAATATAGTCACAATGTATATTTTTAAAACAAGTCATACATTAACACATTTTTAAAAATATTAAAACAATTACATTTTTCAGTGGGCAATTTAAGGATGTTTAGCAGCGCTGGCTGAATCATGCCACTGTGGAATGCTACATCGGACAATGCCTACCATCCAATTAATTACTACTCATCTAGTATGTAGTTGCCAATATTAACAGCATTAATATTCTATATCTACACGATCCAGCTCGCGTTATACATCATGTAGTGTGAACTGTAGTGCAGAAATTGTGCATTTTCGAAAATATGTTGATATAATATTATTTGTTTTTCGAGATGTGATAATTGTTTCTCCAAATAATTAATATGAAATTTTGCAACAACCTGTGGACTATCTTAACTCGTACTTTATATTAATATTTTCGCAAGATAACCAAAACGGGTGAGAAATGAAAACCGTGTTTGTTTAGTTGCGATAAAATTTTAATTTTATATGTATATGAAATGGTGTAGACGATACTTGTGAGTGCAATTTCCTCTTACAAATCAATTTTATCTCGCATATTTCTTTCATAAAGGTGCGTCAAAGTCATAAATTACATGTTTTGCTGCCATGCAAATAGTGAAAACCAGTTGACTTATGGAAGTGAAATAATTCACAGTGAAATAACATGTCATGGGCTACGCAATGAAGCGTTAAAAACACCCCGCGAAAAATTTTAGTATTTTTTTAAAATGTTGAATTTTGTAAATTTTTCTGTATTTCTGTGATTTTTTAAAAATTCAAAATATTGCATTGTTGGTTTTCAAATGTTCTATTGCATTGCTCATGTAACGTAAGTTACCTGTGAATTATTTCGTTTAAGTAGGTTGATTGGTTTTCACTATTTGCATGGCAGCATAACAGGCAAATTCTGACTTTGACGCACCGTTATGGTAAATCTAAGAGAGCTAAAATTGTTTCGTAAAAGGAAACAGTACTCACAAGTATGGCCTGCAAAACTAACTATATTTCATATTAATATAAAATTATGATTTTATCGCACTTGAATGCCCTTAAGGCAAGCAACTTGAATGTTTTTTAAACCAAATGGTCTGAAAATTTTTGAGACAATGTACAATCATACGATACACAATTTCGCCAGAGCGATTTTTAAAATAATGTACCGTCTACTAGGGAAAGAAAATATTTTGTTTAGTTTCGGCTAATTTTTACAACAAAATATGTGCTATTTCAGGGTCAAAAATCTAAAAATTTACTTTGTGTTTTGCAACAGAAAAATTCAGATACACGCGATGACATATAAGAGTTAAAACTGCCAGAATGAATTTCTGATATATGTATTAATTTGCGTGGAAAAAAAAATATTTTCGACACCACTGCAAAACTAAAGAGCGAAGCCTTAAGAGGAGTTCTTTGCAGTGTCAAATTTCCACCTTTGACGCGTGGGAACAGCGGAGCGATAAGAGCCAGTGTCCGACGTTTGACGAGAAGCATATCACCTCTATTCTCAGTGCGCCAAACTTGCGTGCAAGGTTTTCCTTGTAGTCTTTTTTTCCTATGGGACTTTAAACGGTGACAACATTTTATTATTGAATAGTATGAAGTAAAGACCAACGCATGCCTCGTGGTTTATATTTTACGAATTCAGGTTATATTTTCGGAGTTACAACAGTCTAACCCCCTTCCCCCGTTTTATCCATCTTGGAAGGCCCGAAAATCGTAATTCTATCAAGAGTGCTGCATTGTTTACAACATAGAAGCATAGTTTCAAGTGTGTGTTACTTTCGTAGGTAAACATAATATGAATAAGTTAAGCGGTTTCGCGTAAAAAAGAATACGCGTGACACGCTGCAACGCCGTCCATGCGCCAGTAAAGGACTTCTCTTGAATCATCCTAGCAAACATCAGCCGGTTTTTACTTCTCTATTTATTCCCGACTTATTTGAACGCAAGACCAAGAGGCAGGTCCGGAATTTTCCTGGTTCTCAGGCTCCACTGCGTTCTGTCAGCCGCGTCGTTGCGAGATGCACTCCGTTAGCACAAACCTGTATGCAGTTGTTTTTTTAATGTCTGCGGTTGTTTCACTTGGCGCAAGTCTCAAGTGACCTTCACACGCATTCAGCCGCTTATTTGCGGTGCAGCCAGAGATGAGAGAGAAATACAAGATGGAACATTAGCTGTGTTCCATTCGACCGCTCTTACTGCTCTTCGTGATTCGCTGGGGCACTACGTCAAAATTACCCAGTTCAAAAAAAGCTCGCTGTGAATGGAACACCCAATCCTCATGAAAATATGTAAATAAATTACTTAATGTTGGCACAGTTTCAAGGTAAAACGTTAGGAACTACTACGATACATTCAGAAACATCTTATTTTATATTCTTCACAATTCAGGAAACAGAACAGTTGTAGTTAAATACAAGTAGTTACGTTACGTTATGTCTGCTGTTTATCATATTTGAGTTGTTTAATAAAACAATAAAACAATCAATAAATTAAATTGTAAGGATCTGCACACGTCACTATCAGACAACTTGACCTCACAACTCCTCCTCGAGTGCAAGAGCATTGGGAGCGTGACGTAAGTGCTCCCAGGGCATTTTTACCTGACGAATGGAACGGCCTGCACCATCTTGATTCCAGTGAATGGAATGTGAAAGACGCCAAGGGTCAAAAAGAGCGGCCGAGTGGAACAAAGCTATTAGCAGCAAGCCTGTTAGGTCAAGCTGACTTTGTTTATTCACGTAATAATATGGCGGAGTGCAGTAAGTTGTTCCTATACGTGTACTGAGAAATTAGGTTAGGGTTGGACAACCCGCAGCCAATTTATACATGTTTCTATGGTATCCAATTTTTTTTTCACTATAAAATGGCGGAAGATCTCCTCTCGCCAGAGATGAGCGAAAAGTACAGATGGAGAATCAGAAGCATATACTGAGGCCAAGTCGACTTTATTTATTCTGTTACAAATATTGCGGATTAGTTTCGAAGTGCAATAAGCTGTTCCTGTAGGGGTGTTGAGAAACGAGGTTATGGTTGGTCAATCTACAGAAACATTATACACGTTGCTATGGTAACAAACAACATTTTTTCAGTTACCAAAATGGTGGATGGGCTTCTTCCCTTCCCTTCTCAAAGCCTCATATTCCTCGCCCTTAGACATATTTTATGCTCTATCTGTATGTTTCTCGTATCTCTGCCTCTCACTTCTGATTCAAGGTCGCATTACCCTCAACATAGAACATATGTTATGTTCAAACTGTATATTTCTTTGATCTCCGGGTTTAGCTTGGAGTCCAAACAGTGTACCTCTTGTTAGTGTTTGTCTTCTGATATGCTTATATCGTCCTTGCTGAGCGATTTTAACTAACATACCCTGTTGACTTTGAAACATATATTGCTTTAACAAACATCTGGTGTCATTATTGTTAAAAACCTATACACTGCGCTATTATTGTTAGACTTTTAAATAATCCGTTAACTCCTTTAAGGACAAACTATAATTCAAACTCCCGGCCAAGTTAATTACACACACTGCTATGTACCCTTACGATTTTAAGCAAATTTTTACTTTTAAGGCACTGTATTATCGAAACCGTCATCGTTATATCCCAGTTTACAACATTAAAGGTATACTTCTCTCAATATCTTTTAGATAAAAATATTTTAAAAAGATGACCCGGAAATACAGCCTTATGGCTGGCTTCACTCACTATTTATGATTTTTTTTTGGGAGGAAATATAAACTTTGCAATTACAGCAGAACTTATATTTGCCTTGCTCTACAGTACAGACACGTGAATTGAACGGTCACATATATTTAGGTAGCAATAAGTCAAGAGAATTGTGAATATAAAAAGTAGCTTGACTAATCGCGCCCTTATTCTACGTTATTGGTCTCAACAATCAAATTTTAATTTATCTCGCATTTTCTGGTAACTTAACTTTTTTATTTAAAATATCATAATTTCACATAATCGTATCCAATGTAATTTGCTATCGTTTTACATTTGTAAATATTCCCAGAGAAAAAAATCACACACTTACCAACTTCATCGAAGTTATCGTAGTAAAAACGTTAGATTTCTAGCGATTCTATCGTCAACACATACATTAAAGAACCACAACACTTCTAAATACCTTGGCAAGTAACAACAGACTACAATTGATTTAGCAGAGAAAACAGCACACGCACAGAAAGTTGAATCCCAGCATTTTGGGTGGCACACGATACAATTACAAATAGCACACGCACGGCAAAATAGCACAGGATCGGCGCACAAAAAGTTGAGCTGAATCCTAATAATTCTGTGCGTGTGCGCTGTGTACCGTGCGCAGCCAATCAGAACATGGATACCACCGGATTCAAAAGTAAATAAACCTTTGTAAAAATTAGCGCCGAAGTTAGTAATTTGATTTATTCGAAATGAAACTGTTTTCAAGATTCATAACAGTTACTGCAATTTTTTAAAAATAAGTTCACTCGATTTCGTTTTATAAAATAAACAAAAAAGTTATTTGCAAAAGGCAGTAACATTAAAAACACTCAGAATCAGTTATACCAACACACACATGTATTACTTACCAGTGTAGCTAGTTTTCGTTTTAACAACAACATCCGCTGTTTCTGTCCGTGTGCTGTTTCAATTGTAGTTTGCAGCTCTGTGCTGTGCGAGTGTTCTGTGTGTGTGCCGTGTGCTGTTTTCTGTGCTATATCAATTGTAGCGGAGCCTTAAGCAAGCTATACAATTCAGTTTTCTGTACAACGAGAGAATAACCTAGAACTCTAGAACAAACATTACGTGGATTCATCTGCTCCCTTTGCATTTAGTTTCTTTGTTGTCATTTTACCAGGGAGACCGACATCACAAAGAATGCTATAATGCTAGGAAGAGCCGGGCGTATTTCTTAACTGAGCAATCCATTTTCTGTCAATTACGTTTATTTATTATTGGTATTAGCATACCAAATTATAGACTAAATCAATTAAGAATATGTATAGGAACGTTCCGGTATCTCAATTGATTCACTTTGTAATAATAACAATGATAATAATAATTATAATAATTTATTTTTCAAGGACGAACCACCGCCTAATTTACCCGAAAATATCTTATTTGTATTTTTAGTTCACATAACTTAAAATTGAATAGTTTTATAAAATGCCACTTCATCGTTGACAACAGCGTTTAAATAAGCCTAATAACACGATTATACCTTGAATCATATATTCTAAAGCTTGTATAAGCCTTACGAGATCATTTCAGTGAGCACTTACGCATATAAAGATTCAATGTAGCGTCGACACCGAAGATCTTAAAGTACTTGCAGGAAAGGGTGTTAAAGTGTTAAGAAATGGTGTTTCTGAATGGTAAATCGTTCTTGATAAGGTATTGCGAAACATCTGCGGCTTCTCACTGTATTTATAATCACATGGTAAGTTTCACCACGAATAGTTGAGTGCAAGCAAATAACATACTTTAAAATTTTATTTTGATTTTACTATGTTAATTAAGTTTCTTTAATAGACCTCTCAGACATCCGTGATCTCTTAACCACAAACACCTAAGTTAACTACGTCATCACCGCCATTATTTGTGTGTATGTGTCAGTCAGGTGACGTAATGGAATTACTTTAACACATTTAAATAAGAATTCAACGACATCTTACATTCATGTGCAGAAAATGGAATCAAATTGGGAGCTCATTTATTATGCATCTGACATTTAATTAAACCTAAAAACATAAACAATTTCAGTTACTTAATTATTTAATAATTTTGCTGCTCGTATTGTCGGTAGGTATTTACTTGTAAGCTTTAGTAAGGTCGGTTATGGGAAAAGAATTATATTTGAAATGTTGACCAGCTTATAGTATAATTCTCACGGCCATCTTGACCACGTGACCTTCGTGATGGTTGATGTCCCCACACCTAATAGGTAAATGTTGAATATTCCCGCACAGTAAGAATACAATCACGTTGCGCGATAATGTTCTCGAAGTATTAGAAGGAAACTGACACTTTTACAGCTACAGAACAGCCAATCAGAGGGCAGCTGCTGGAACAGAGCTTTCTGTGCCAAGCACGCTGCCCGAAGACATGTTGTTCAGCTACTTGTTTAATTTTAAACATATGCTATCTCATCAAGCTTGTCTGTGAGCTAGTTAAGTGTAATAATTAGTGTGATTTTAGATTGTTTCAGGTATCCACAGGGGACACCGGAGGGCGAGCGCCTTTTATAACCTCACCCTCCACCAGGGCATTGTGCTCACCCACAGTGCCCTGGTTAAATCCAGCGCACTCACAAACGAAGTTAAAAGGGAATAAAGAAATTAAATGACAGTTCCGTACCCCCTGCCCTACTCTTACTTCACAACACTACTAATAACCTGGGCCTTCGTCCTTTTCCGGTGCCATTTTTATTTTTAATGCATGTAACTGCTGAGTGGTTACACTCCTATTCTGTCGAGAGGGTTTTCACGGTACTATGCCGGTTTTTTCCCTCTCTCTTCTTAGATTATGGCTTAGCTAAAGGTACACTTAGGGAGGTAGCCATGGCCCCAACTGCGGCCATGTCTACCCAATCCCTCTCTGACGCGAAGCATGCCTCCTCTGCATGAAATCCCGCCCTTGTAGGCGTATGGGTTCAGTTCTGAGACGCACTTAGTCCCGCTCCTCCATCGGGCCTCCACCCATAACACAGTAGATTAGGGTAGGTTAGGGAAAAATTAGAGTGTAAGATACATTCCCGCTTGGAAAAGAAATCTTTCACGCTAATCTACACAGAACGAACGAAGTGAATAAATATTGGTAGGAAAAGGGTCCATACTGCAAGCTAACACTTAAAAATAAATAAATAAATAATACTCATCTCTGTCTTGCTTCTACCCGGTTAACTCTCTCTTTATATATATATATATATATATATATATATATATATATATACATATACATATATACGTATATATATGTACATATATACATATATATACATATATACGTATATATGCGCATATATATTGCTACAAGTTTGAGGAGCACAAACTTTTCAATGTGGGCAATTCCCATGAGTTCTTTTGGGATAGAGGTCTTATAATTATAAATAAAAGAGTTAAATCAAGTACTGGATTTAATAGCTCACAAAGCTATGAAATACACAAAACAGTAATCAAATATAACTCTCACAACACAATTAATTACGCACACAATTAGTACCTTTCCACAGAACGTTAATTAACTTAGAAAATTAGAGCACTAGAATGATTACAATTAATCATTTAAAGACTACAAATCACAATAAATGTTCAGTCATATATCCCATCAACAGTTACTCTAATAATGACAATGTACAACCTTAACAGTCCTAAGGGAGGATGGCTCACCATGTACAGTGCAGCACCCAGAGTGCATCGCTGTCTTCACTCTTGAGGTCTTCGGTTCGACTCCCGTCGCGTACCTCCTTCTTCACCTGTCGACCCGCAGCAGAAGCCTTCTTGTCTCACCCAGTACTGCTCCGAAGGTATGTGCCTGTAGCCT